>SNVD02009387.1:0-37315 GCA_013180625.2 Boswellia sacra | reverse complement strand
TTTTTATCTTGATACTAACTTAGATTCTTGGCACAACAAAAAGCAGAATTCCATCTCTTTGTCTACTATTGAAGTTGAATACATAGCAGCAAGAAGTTATTACATACAACTACTTTGGATGAGGCAAATGCTAAGTGAATATGGTATTGAACAAAAACTTATAACTGTGTTTTATGATAATACTAGTGCTATAAACATTTCTGCAAATCCTGTTCAGCATTCTTGAATAAAACACATTGACAAAAGATACTATTTTATAAGAGAGCTTGTAGAGTCTAAGATGATACACATTGAACACATCCCCATTGTTAAACAATTAGCTAACTTGTTCACTAAGACATTGAATGCAACAAGATTTGAGAATCTCAGAAAGACCTTAGGCTCCTATCAGTTTTCTGAATAAGCATTGCTTGCTGTTTTGTTAATTATATCTGAAATATCATATGTTTTCTTCCAATGAAGCACGTGTTAGCTGTAATATAAAATTGTGTGAATGTTAAGATACTGGTTTAAAATAAAAAATATAGAGAGGGATACCAATATATGATGTGTGAAAGCCAACATTGAGAGTAACCTCAAAGTATCTGAGAAATATGTTGAGGTCGCCTACTCAAATGAAAAGGGCTACCTCTATATTATATGAAAGCTACTGTATTTATTGTGATTAATTTTTAATGAATATGTCAAAATGATATTTTTGACATCTCAATTGATTTAAAAATAAAGGTAAACAACTTTCATATGAAGATTATAAATAGCTTTGAAATATGCTTCTTTAGAATGATTCATATCATGTACAGATATTGTTCTTACGTTAAATGTAATAGTTTTTTGTTATGTTTTTCATATCATACAATGCTTTTTATATCTAACAGAAATTTGACATTCATACGATACTTTTTATGTCTGACTGAAATTTGCATTCTTGTGTATCCATGTGTTAAAATGCCATGTCAGCTTTATTGAATTGAGAGGGAGAAACTTTAGTGACGGGAATCTTAACTCTATTAGGATTCCTTATTTTAATGGAAATCAAATTTTGAATTTTATTTCTCATTAATTATATTAATGAAGTTGTTTTGGAAAAGAAATTAAATTTTAAAATTTATGGGAAACCGAATTTTATTAAAACTCAGTTTCTTCGTAAGTTTATAAGAAATAGTTTGGTGTTTTCATCACAAGTTGCCAAATAGGGGGAGATTGTTGATGTCAACGTGTGACACTCTTGCATGTGCGATGCACATAATAATTTTGGACTAACTTGTGATAAAACCAAAATGTTATATTGTTTCTTATTTACTGTTTCTAGAAGTATAATATAGGAAGTACTTGATTCATAATGAATATCTTTAGATTAGGACATTGTTTGATGTATCCTAGTTAAATTAGGACTATATTTATTTGTGTCTTATTTCATTTAGGAGTTACTTATATCACTTCCTAAAGTATTGTTCTTTATCCTAATTTGAGCTTGATTAAGATTTTACAAGATTTTAAAGAGATTACAATTGAGCATTCCACTATATATAATGTTATTTTTGCCTAACTTATATATGGGCGGTATGTGTATGTCATGACATTTCAAGAATTAGAGGAGAGATTATACACAAATTGGAATGATTCTTTGATTTTATTTTATGAGTGTCTTATTCATGTATGAGAGGTTGTGATTGTGCATGAATTTCAATTAGGTCTATTTGAGTTAGTATACACTTAAGAGAACTTACGAGTTGAGTGTTTATGTGATCCAGTGTCAGACATCGTGGTTATGTTTTACTTAACAGTGTGTTGTTAAGTTGTCAGCGATAAAGAATGAGCAGTGTCACTAGAGTTTAAGATCTTGACAGGATTTTGTTTTACAAAGATTAGGTCAGTGTGTGAGAGTGAGTCAGCACTGTAAACGATCCTAAAGATTGTATAAACAAGAACTTAGTGAATTGCAGCTCTAAAGCTATTTGTGGATGTAAGTTTTATTACTGAATCATGTAAAATTCTCTTGTGCCATTTTACTTTACAGTTTACTATTATATTACACATAACTTCATACTTCTAGATCTCACAGTAATGGTTAAAAAATTAGAGATAAATGATAGCACGATTTTACATTTTCTGAATCAATATTAACTTGTCAACCTTTTCTTGTTGCAGGTGAAGTTGGACCTTTCAATACTTGAAGACATTGATGATGATATTGACTTCTATGTCAAGCTAGCAACCAAGAATCCATACTTGTTCTTCCTGGTGGGAAAAAAAAGAAACAGAAATATTGATAAAAGTTCTCTACAAACTTAAATATATTAGAAAAAAATTCTTAGGCAACATGATTTTGGATTGCATTTCTTCTATTTCCATCAATTTCATTCATTTATCTAGCTTGAAAACGAATGTGCTTATATGTTAAATCTTTGAATTTTGTAGTGGCTATAGTGGGATTGAAGAATTGGCTTCGTATAAATTTTGCCACTGATCCCAAGTATCTTGAAGATGGGTTGGGCAGGGTCAAATCCTTTTGCCAGAGGCATGCGATGTAACAATGCAAGATCCATCCTATTGGCCTTTTGGTCTAATTAATAAGAATCTGATTGAAAAATGCAATAATAAGTGGTTATACTACATATGGAATGTTTAATGGATCAAAGGATATTAGACAGCTTTTGGTCGTCTAATTAAGATTTTGCTTAAAAAAGTAATCTCAATAAGTGGAAATTAAACCACTCCATTTAATAAATGGAAAATTAAACATGTTTCACGTGTGGCAAATATTAACTATTTTAAAATTGCAATTATCAGGCAAATATATTAAAAAATAATAAATTAAATTTTAATTACAATATCAGGGTAGAATCACTTCATATATGGATTAGTATCAATATATGAACTTTTAATCAAGGGTGAAGTAAAGGACAATCTAATTTTCTTAGTACAATTCTACACATATAACTAATTCTATACAATCTAATATAGTGCAATCCTATTGAATGAGCATACATATCACAATATTTACAAACTTTTATACAAACTCATATATAAAAAGTGATGTGGAATGACTAATTTATTCATACATCATTACTCTTCATTAAATAAGTTGCTATTGTATATATCCACTGCTTTAAGCACCTTATGACATATCAGCTTGTGTGTAAAAGTTTGTATATAGAGTTGTTAGGACTAGCATTATTTCATGAAAAAGTAATGATATCTTACTACTTGAAGTTATAGGAAGTTAATTATGCAATTGAAATTTAACTGAATTTGTGCGATGTTATGTTGTATGAGTAGGTTGTACAAGTTTGTTGTATATGTAGTAATGCTCTTAGCATAAGTCTCAAATTAATTAAGCATGTAAATTTCAATAAAATTAATTACTTTGAGAAATCTTTCCATTTTTACCCTAATTAATAGCTCAAGAATTATACACTTTTTAATACCTCTTTTCTTGGTTAAATTAGCTTGTTTTTAAGATAATCTTGTTCTTTTTATGTTTTTCTTTTGGGTTCAATTTTCTTTGGTTGTAGATGGCAAATGAAAGCAATTGGAACAAAAATGGATTAAAACGTTCAAATTTCACCTCTATCAAACATGAAACTTCTCGGAATTAACTGTTTATCTACAATGAAATTATGAGTCATAACCATTGGAAAGCTCTAGAAGTCTAGTTTCTAGAGAATTTTATGGTTCATAAATCTGAATTGTGTATTGAAATTTATGATCAAAAGAGTGAAAGTAGTGCAAGGCTGAAATTCTGAAAAGTTGAAACAGAGCACACAAGCCAGAGGCACTTGAGCTAGGACGCAATAAACTTGAGCTGCAGTGCAACGTTGACTTGGAAAACTTGTGCAGTACGAATTTTTCTAGTTTTGGAGCTATATTCTTCACAAATATAAATAAGACTTTATAAGACTTGTTTTGGGGGTCCCAAGGGTGAAAATGACGGTTGGAGGCTAGAGTTTATCTTTAAAATCCTTGTTTTTTTTTTTCTTGTCTTTTCTCTTTGCATTCATGTTTAGAATAATGATTTGTATTTTGTTTCAGTTAGTTATAAGCTAATCTCTTTTCTAGGGCTAAGATGTAGCCAGAGTATGATATTTAGATTCTTTCAATTTCAATTTATTGATGTTTATTCCATATTAGGTTGAGTATTTCGTTTTATGCTTAATGCTTATGATTGTCTGACCAAATTTTGCATGATTTTGGGATTCAAACTAAATCTAAGAAGTGATATTTTTTTTCTGCCAATGAGTGATATACCATAAATTTATCATAGAATAGATATATCCATGGAATTTGTACAACTATTATAGATTGATTATGTTTAATGCATTTTAATAAGTTTATACATTTGACAAAGATGTAAACCTGACTTATTAGAATAGATTATTGATGCTTGAGAAAGATTGACAGTTAATTGAGTGAAATATGTAGGCAACATAGGAATAAACATTGATTGATTGAATTTAGGAAATTGAATTTATTAATCTTGGGAAATTTGAAACCCTAGAACTTTATATAATTGGAAAAATCTTATTAATTGTTACTGATTGCTTCGCTAGTTATTAGTTTAGTTCTTAGTTACTTATGTATTTGAAATTTTATTCCTTTTTATTATTCATTCAAATAAAATTAAGGGCCATTTGGTATAGGGGTATGTCCTCATGGGAATGGGAAACTGAAACCCACTCTATGTTTGGTATGTTTATTTTCTATTTTTAACTTGGAAATGTGTTTTTTTTTTCTGTTGGTTTCAGATGACTGCCGAGAGGGGTAATATGAACCCCTCTCATCCTCTAAGCTTGAGATTAAAGGGAAAGCAAAATCCATCTACACTGAGATCAATACACCACTAAAATCCCATTTGAACATCAACAAAACCATTTCAACATCAACAAATCATCTTCTTCCTTCTTCATTTCTCTCCCAAAAACGATTCCAATATCAACAAACCAAAATCCGAAATTGAAAAGCCATGAAAAATCAAATAAAAACCCACTGTTAAATAATCCCAACTGCCTGTGCCTCTCAATCTATCTTCCCTTTGTCTCAGCTTTTTAGCAACCCAAAGCTAGAAATTGGTTCTCTCTCTCTCTCTCTCTCTCTCTTACTCACCTACTTTTGTCCCAATGGCGCTTATGGTGGCTAGCAGCGGTGGCAATGACCAAAAACCAGTAAGGATGCACCTGGTTGGACAGTGGTGGTATGATTCTTTATGGCTGGATTATAGGGGTGGAGATTTTGGATGATGGATTGGTGGTTGCACGGTGGTAGTTAGGGTGGTGGTGGTCGTGGGTGGTGTGTGCAGTGGTGGTTCTGCGATTTTGGGCGGTAGATTTGTAGTTTTGTGGTAGCTATGCGATTTTTGAAGTGGTGGTGGTATGATTTTGGATGGTAGATCGATGGTTGTGCGATTTTTGTAGTGGACGTGAGGGGTTGCAGTGCTGTGAGGTGTTGTAGTGGCCATGTGATTTACTTCTGGGTTTCTGTGTTGTTTGTAAAAAAAAATTAGAAAGAAAGAATTTCTTTCTTTTTTTTTTATATGATTTGGGATTTTTGTTTATGAATTTTTGCATATTTTTATTTCTAGGTCTAGAATTTGGAATTTCTAGATATTTTGTTTGTATTTTTCAATTGTTTGGAATATGATTATATGAACAATTCAATTAGAAAGAACTAATTTCAGATTTGAAATTTTTGATATTTTGTTTGATATTTTTAATTTTTTTGTGAATTAATTTGGATATATTCAAATTTCTTAAAGATTTATTGGAAAATAAGATTTATTGGATGATTAAATTAGAATAATTTATATTATTTGATATATTGGAAGAATTTTAATACATTCCTATGTACAACCAAACAAAGTAATTTGATTCCACATGAATTATAGAAAAGATTCCCATGGCAACCAAACACGGTAATGATACTTCCGAAGGATGAAATCCTCATATTTTGCTTTCCTAATAATATGAATCTCATTCCTAAGATTCCTACTCCCTATACCAAACGGCCCCTTAGGGTAGATTATGTTAGGTAGTTAGTAGCACAATCTCCGTGGGAACGATACTCAACTCATCACTTTATTACTCGTTTATGATTCTTTGTACTTGCGAATTTTGTATAACACTAATCCTTGTTACCTCACCTGCGGATCAGTTTGACCAACCTTTAAAGTTAGGTTAATTATCCCTTGAGGTTTGGGGAACCAATGTTAACCCTTGTGTTCTTAGAAATATCCAAAATGCCCCCTAACATCAATTGACGAACACAAATTTTGAGGATATTAAAGGTAAAAGAATAATCTAACATAACTAAAACAATAAATTGACTTATATACCATTATATCAATTAATATAATTAAATTTATAAATAAAAAATAGATAATAAATTACAACCATTGGCTTGATTCAAATCCGAGGGCTTTAGTTTTTTAGTAATTTTTTTATCAATTAAAAAAATCTTTTTGACTTGTTCAGCCTTCCACCTTACACACATCGCCATCTTTCAACTTCAAGAAAAACTAGATCACTCCACCTCACCTCCACTTTCACTTCCATTTTCACCTCTATCACTCTTCTTTTCTTCTTTTCCACATTTTCATCTTTCCATATCCATGAACAAAAACCTTTTCATCCCTCATCTATCACGCATCCCTATCTCTCTATTCCTTTTCTGTTGCCATTAAGAAAAACTAGATTGCTTTACCTCTATCTTTATACTTCTTTCCTCTTCACCTTCTCCATCTCTCCGCCTCTGTCAACAAAAACAATTTGGTCTCCCATCTCTCATGCATCCCTATCTCTCTATTCCTTATAATTGATTTCACTTCCTTCTTCTTAGCCATCTGTATGTTGCTATTTGGTAAGGTGTTGGCTCATGGGTTTTATGGTGAAGTTTTTTAAGAAATATAATTATATATAGTTTATCATTTCTATAGGCTTTAAGATGGATTATGGATTATGGAATACTTGTTGTATGTAGTTGAATCAATAAATGAAAATGAAAATCATTATCAGTACAAGGTTCACAAGAGATGAAGGTGTGTCTTTCATGAAGTTTTTAATTATTAAAAGGCGTTGGATTTAGCCTTGCGTAAAATGAAACGTGAGAGAATTCCATGTAGGCACATACTAGCATTTTAAATAAAATACAAATTTGAATGTTGCCAAATCAATATATATTAAAGGGATGGACAAAAGATGCCAAATGTGAGTGAATAATATATTGTGTTGGCATGAAAATTAATGATTTTGATGACTATTCAGTTTTTGTATGATGAACTAGGTTACTTCAACTTGTATCGGATGTAATTAATAAAGCAGCAAGGGGTAAAAAGGCTAGTAAGATCTGTGAAGATGGTTTGGAAAACGTTCTTGAAAATATTAAGATAGTGATAAATATTGAAGGATTTACTTCAATTAAAACATGTATTAATTGACTACAAATCCCCATTGAACCACTTCCAACTAGGTAAAAGAGGTGTTGAAATAGGTTAAAAAGTGGAAAGGAAAAAGACGAGATAGGTAAAAAGAAGACATTGTCATGGATATTGGCAAGGGTGGTTAATCATGTAATTCAATGCTTAATAATCAGAAAAAAATATGCATATAAACTTTATGTAATTTTTTATTTTAACAATAATTTAAAAATATTTACCTTTTTTCTTATAGATCTTCGACATGCAATAATGAAGTTTTGAATCAATTTGATATCAATGGAGACTATTATTCTTTAACTTCAAGAAGTAATATTAATATTTACTCTTTTTTATATGTATGCTAGAGCCTTGTGAATGCATTAAAACTATAAATGATAATTTTTTTTCTTTTAACGTATAGGTTAAAAATTTACGTTGAAGGCATTTCTTTTGTAAATGAACATGATAAAAGATGTAACTCAAAAGTCATATATACTTAATAGTTGGTAGAGATTAAGGGTGTAACTAGTGGTTGGTTGGGATAGGCTACAGCCCTATGTGGACACTTGACTTTTGAGGCTCGATGATAAAGTGAAGATGAATGTCGAGTGATGAAAATGAGCAAAACACCCTTGGAAGCAAAAGGAAAAAAGGTGAGAAGAAATCAACCAAAAGCTTTGAAAACCAGCACATGACTTCAAAAAATCACAAAAATTAATCTAGGAGGAATTTCATGATGAGTCATATACCGTTGCAAAGATACAACTGTCTAGTTTTTATAGACTTTTATTGATTGCAAATCGGAGTTGAACTCAAAGAGTTACACTACAACAAAATGGGCTTTTTACTGAGCCCATTTACCACGGGCCTTTGAAAATGCGGTAAAAGTTAGAATTTTGCGGCGGGCCATCACACCCGTAATAGAAGTATGGACTTTACTCTGTAATAGAAGTATGGACTTTACTGCGGTTTTGGAGGCCTGCAGTAAAAAGATTTTATATAATCTAATTTTCTTTACGCCATTCTCCCGCTTCTCTCGCTCTCTCTCTTATACTTCCCTAAATCCCTAATTTCTTCCTCTCAAATTCCCCCTTCTTTGTTACGCCATTCTCTCGCTTCTCTCGCTCTCTCTCTTATGCTTCCCTCTCAAATCCCTAATTTCTTCCCTCATATTCTCTCAATAGCCTACCGTCACTACAAATAAATGGCTTATACACGTCTCCCATTTACGACAGCCTTTCAAGCCATCGTAAATGAGCAGAAAGAAGAAGAAGAGGCCGACGAAGAAGAAGAGGCCGGCGAAGAAGAAGAGAAGGAAGGAGAAGGGGAAGGAAGTGGCGGAGAAGGAGAGAAAGGAGGATGAGGCAAGAGAGAACGATCCGAAGGAGTATAAGAGACTGGAAATGATAGAGAAGAGGAGGAGGAAATGAGAGAGAGAGCGTTGAAGGAGTTCGAGGAGCGAGAGAGGATTTGGATGGAGCAAATGGAGTTGAAGAAGGAAAAAGAGAAAAAGAAGGCTCTAGAACAACAGCAACAACAAGAAGAGGAAGAAGAGGCTAAGAAGAAACAAGTATACAACTGTTTGATTTGTTTCTATGTTTATTACACTAGTATTGTTTGTTGTTTGGATGCTGAGAAATTTCTATTTTGGAGACAATTGGAATGGTCGGTAGCTTTTACTGTGTTTGGTTGTTGACAATGTAAGTAAAAATCTTGAAATTAGAATAGAATTGGTTAACACTAAACTTGATGTTAGTTGGCTTAATTTTGTTCCTGATGTACATAGTTCATTTCATTTTGATAATTCACAATTTGATGCTGAAGACTTCAAATATAAATACAGAAACTAATTGGGAAATTTTCTCTGTAGTTTGTTCACTTTTCGTTCTTTTAATACCAAATAGGAGCTGCATTGGGCAATAAGTGGCAGTATTATTGGAAACTAGAAGATTTTTTTTTGGAGAAATTATGGAAAAGTGAAAGAAGATATAACTGTGTTTAAGTACTTGTATCAGTAGTAATGCTTCGATTTAGCATAAATGGGCAGTGTTCTGTTACTGAGAACAAGCAAAAGAGAAGATAATGTAAGGGTGATCAAAATACTTAGTTTTGTTAAATTATTCCTCTTTGTTGTCTTTCTTTCTCTCATATGAAGGATCAATATCGTCATTGGACCCTTAAAAAGTCAAATTTTTCTTTAACTTCCTTGTTATCAAAACTTTGTTACCATAGTTAGTTTTGTTTATTTCTTGGGAAAGCTAGATTTTGGGAGACTGATAGAATTGTTGTTTGTTAATTATCATTGGTGTGCGATGGCTGGCAGGTTGAAAGGGAGAATGAATGTGATGAGGATGATGACTGGGAATATGTGGAAGAAGGGCCTGCAGAGATTATATGGCAAGGAAATGAGATAATTATCAGGAAGAAAAAGGTAAAAGTGCCAAAGAAAGATTCCACCCAGTTGAGTGGAAAAGAGGTAAAATTAGATTTATCTCCAACGAGGTTCAAATGTTTTCTATATTACTTTATGGCTAGTTATCTTTTTGATTATGGCAAAAATTGGAATTGTTGAGGTTATTAGTTGCTAACCCTTTTCCCCCACAATATGAAGCTTTTGCTGATTATCAGAGTGCACAACATGCATTAGAAACTATTGCTCAGGAAGTGCCAAACTTTGGAACTGAACAGGTTTTTGATAATGGAAATTTTATATCCATGTTTATGGTTATTATGCCATGTTTTTTTCCATTTTGCTTACTCATTATACAGAATCTTAATATAGTACACACAAATGCAAATTGGAAAAATATTAACATTTTCCTCGTCTAACCTCAATTGATTGTGGAAAGTCGTCATAAAGTAGGGGCTTAATAGTTGGTTCACAAGCTTTTGCTTTGGTTTTATTCAAACCTATAAAAGGAATGGATGAAATTAATTATAATATGTAAATATTGTCTGAATTTACTTCATTTATAATTTTGGTAAAAAATAAAAACAATTTGCTTTTAGTGTATTTCTTACATATCCCTTGCTGAATATGATCATGAGTTGGATAATAAAAATAGTATATATATGGACGAAATTAAGGATTCTAAAATATATGAATTCATATACAAGATTACTCATTTCTTCTCTCTTTTCTTCTTTTATTTTATTACTTTGTTATATATTTTGGATAATGATAAATCTCAATAAATTATTTTTTGTTTTGCTTAATGATGTAGCAAACTGATATCATTCCCACAGTACAAGACTAGCTAATTAGCATCATGTTGTTTAGAAGAGTAATTAAAGTGCTAGCCTTCATTGATATATAAAATTAACTAATAACTATGGTGGTGGTTGAAGGAAGAGAGGAGAAAAAATATTGTGTAATTCTCTGAATGAGCATAATACCTTCTATTTTTGGGTTGGTAAGTCACTGTCCTAGGATGTTTTCCTAGTAGTGTCATCTTATTGATAATATTCTAGTCAATGCCTGCTTGAGATCTATCATTCACATTCTTCAAGCTCCATTTGTTATCATCATCTGACATGTCTTAGTACGTTAATTGAAGTTATTTATCAGTTCTATGTAAATAAATTAATGTAAGGCATATAGCTTTCACTTGAACTTTTTTAATAAACTTATGAACAGTTAATTACTAATTTTTTCTTTTATTTGTGCATCTTTTTCTGACATGAAGACTTGACTGGAATAAGACTTGTAGACTTATTTTAGACTTTTGCACTTATTGGAAACAAACTTGATTGGAATATATTCTTATGTTGTACTTTTATGTGTTATGCCAATATCAATTTATTTGTTATTTGTATGCGAATATATTCTTATGGATGCAATGAATTGCTTGAAAACGAAAATAGGTTCCAAAAAATTTTGATTATGGATGCAATGAATTGCTTGAAAATGAAAACAAGTTCCAAAAAATTTTGGTTATAAAAACAGGTTACCCAAATAACAAAAAAAAAATCTGCACTTTTTACGGTGAGCCATGGAACCACCTTAAATAAATCCATTCCGTTGTGAGATCACACCACAACCATTTACAACGGTTAACAATCTTTTACAGCAGGCCAAAAAATTGCCGTAAATAAATTATACTACGCCACAACCATTTACGGCGGGCGATTAGACCGCGATTAACAATATTTTACGGCAGGCTAAAACCGCAGTAAAAAGTCAAAAATTCTTTTATGGCGTCACTTTATACGGCGGGTTAAAACTACCGTTGGACCGCCATAAAAGACTTTTACCGCGGTTTTAACCCACCGTAAAAGGTCGATTTTCTTGTAGTGTTATATATGATTGAATAGTCAAAGGTCAAAAGGGATTGCATTGAAAAACACAAAACTAAGGGGTCTGTGGGCCACTATCAGCCAGTAATAGTGGAACAGCCGGCCGGCAGTCCTCCCACAATCGACCGACTGTTCCCCCTTTATTTTTGGTAAATTTCATTATAGATCTTCCTATTTTGATTTTTGATTCCTTTTTCAACTTCCACCTTCAACTATATAAACTATCCTCCTCCTCACTTTCACTAACACATCAAAATCTTCTCTTCTCCCTCTTGAAGACACCATTAAGAATTCAAGGAGTCTTTTATAGTTTAAAGTTTTTTAGGCGTTCTATTGCTCTAAATCCGGAAAGGGTACGTCTTGAGAGCAATTCCCTCTTTTCCCTTTATTTTTATTCTTTATTTTCTTGCTTAGAATTAAGCACATTGAGGTTTATTTATGCTTAGAATAAGCATGTTTAGGATTTATTTTCATCCTTAGAAGCATGTTTAGGGTTACCATGAATTGTTCTACCCCTTGTTTGTTTTGTGAGATAGATAAGCGTGTCGAGGAAAGTCTGCTTTCCTTTCTTTATTTAGAATCATGTTAGGATTTCATTTTCTTTACGAGTGTTTAGAATATGTTTAAGAGCTCATGATTAAAATCGTGCTAGAAAAACTTACAGTTGCTTTTAAGCATGCTAGAAAATAGCACAGAATAAGTAAGAATTACCATGTTTACCCTTGAATGCTTGAATTAGACTAGAATTACAATGTTTAGGCCAGAAATGCCATGATACTGTAATTTTTTTATGAATTATGCCAAAACAGCAATAGGCCAAGTGACATGATAGAATTATCAAATCTAGGTCGAAGTGTCATGATTTTAGTTTATGGGCTTAATTAGAATTTTAATTGACATAAATGAATGTATGAGTATACCATTTTTAGATATACAATTGAATGATTATAATGCCAAGAAGTGATGGTGGACTCACTATGATGGTGAGGGACCAACACTTAGAATAAATGATTGATTAAATGTATGTATGAATATACATGAAGATGCTCGATAAGCATTAAATAGACTCACATATGGTGGTAAAGAATTCATTATTTATGGAGTCTCGACTTGAATATTTGTATTGAATAATTGATGTGCATGAGTATGCTATGAATGTTATGAATGGGATATTTTATCATTCGATATTCGAAGTGTTAGAAGTAGAATTTACATTATTTATTGAAGAATAAATTGTTGTAATCCTCCTCCCATTCCCCCATGTTTGAAAGAAATTGTAATATATTCTCCTCCATCTTTCTTTGTTTGAATATACAATTGTATTGGTCGAATATATCTCACATGCTTAAAGAAGATAAAACTTAAAATGTGTGAATACAATGAACCACTTAAGTGGACTATATAAAAAAATAGGCTATTTTTATTTGATATACCCTAGTAGAGGCCGAATTTTGATATGGGCGAGGCGAATAGCTTGTACCTAACTTTTTGAACCTATCTCTAAAGGGATAAGGATCGTTTAGGTCCTGAAGCAAGGGATCATATTACCCATGTTCATTGTCAATTGAATAATTGGGTGAAGACTCCATTTTTCAAACATGTCCATGGCTCGTTTTTATTCCTTTAAGTCTCGAAAGAGGCTTTGACACAGTGTCGTGGTTACAAACGCTCTAGTGGGATGAAAACCTCGTTCACAGCCTGCCAAATTTTTGAGAAAAAATTTTAATTTTAGTATAAAAGCTTCAAATTATTACTTTTATAACCTTACTATAAAACAAAATTTATGTTCTTATAGCCCACCCAAACTTAAGAAAAGCAAAAGATTTTATATGAAAAAAATTCATTTTAAATCTTATAACACATTTAAAATGAAATTATCATTTACATGATCTTTATTCTCTTTTTATTATTTTGTTTAAAATGTAATCATACCTAAATCTCAATTCACCAAATTATAACACTCTATTATTATTCTCTTTCTTATCTAAATTTTTAATTTAATATATAAATAAAAAACCATATTTACCTTTTTAGCTAACACATTTCTTGTATATTTAGACATTTTTTATAACAAAATTTCCTTATAAATTAAACACTAACGAAAAAATTTTAGCCCACCCGAAGAAAATTTTCTGGTTACGCCCCTGTAGATAGTATTGGTTTTGTGGTTTTGGATATTAAATATATTATGTATTTAACCTCATTATTCTGGCTTTCTTGTTCCTTGAACTCAATTGTTTTGAATCCACATGCTTTAGTTTATATATATGATTATCGTGATTGTCAACTTTATAAATATTTTAGAATCATTCATAGTTTTCTTTTAATAGATTATAATAATAATTTACCAATTGGTGGCTATTTGCACACACAAAAAATACTCCAATAGCACCCAAAAATCAAGAATTTATGTTATTGCTAAAATATCCTCAAATAAAATTATGTAAAAGGTCACAATAATTAGTATTGAAGCATAACAAATAAAATCTGAAACCCATTTCAGTCTTTCATCAACCTAATGTCCTCTTCTTCTTTTTCTTTCTTCTTCTTAAGAATTAATCATCTTTTGCTCTTTTTTATACTAAAATGGAATCTTTTCTTTTAAAATTAAAATGAATCTAGAACATCAAATTAAATTAATCATTGTTTCAGCCGAACTAATTAATAAACAATATGATCAAACTCAAATAGTATGCATTTTAAAGATTTATAAGATAACCAAATTAATAGAATATAAATTTACTTGGCATGGTGAAATTTCTACTTTTTTTGATTCATCAACAATGTGCATATTACAATGGCGGTTATCCACTAAGGTAGATTTGTGCGTCATAGTAAATAAGATTATCAAAGTCATCTACATCTTCCAATATACTTAGTATGACAAGAATAATCTATTATTATAAGGGCCAACGAAGATGGTTATCACATTTCAAAATTGTAAAAAAGAGAAAATGATAAATAGAGATTTTATTCTGAAACCCATACATCAATAAAATTTTATTTTCTTAATTTCTAGAATTGTTGTGTGGGAAAAAAGTAATTAGAATGAAACTTCAAAATGGTAAAAAAAAACACTAAAAAGAAAGAAGAATATGGTTGAAGGGTGTAAAAAATAATTAAAGGGTGTAGTGAGCAAAGATAAAGATTTTAATTTTGATATTGGGTGTTTTAAGAAGATGGGTGCTAAGAATAATATTATGGTGCAAAGAACCTCACCTTTCACCAATTTATGTGAGCTTATCCTTAAAAAATCAACAAAAAAGAAAAGAGGCTACAATTATCAATTGAGTAAAGTGACAACATGGTTTTTACAACCCTAACATTAAAGATAGAATTGAAAGTTAATAAAACATAGAAAATTAACTTAAAAAACAATATTCATATATTAAGAAATTGAATTATTTAAAAATAAAATATGTATTTTCATCATTTTCAATAAGTTAATTAAATAATATATTTATTATGGTTTGAGGTTTACCACATTTAATGCCGTTAGTATGTTTACTTATATAAATATATAAAGTGAAAAATAAAACATATTAATAAAATAAAATATTAACTAAGTTAAAGTATGTTTTTTCAGCAATAAATCTAGAGGAATTGCTTATTAGAAGTTAGCCTTTGGAACCAAGGTATTTCCTTGCAACTATGCACCAATTTACAAGGCGCATAAATGATGCAACTCTTATGGTCCTAAGAATAACTTCAAAAAGGATTAAAAAAAACACAGCAAAATTAGGGAGAGTAGTAGGGGGCAAAAAGATATTAAGAGTAAAAGGACGAGAGAATAAGATGTAAGTGAAAACCAAGATTGGCCTCCTGAAGGAGGCAAGGCCTTTATTTATAGGTGGGAGAACTATGAACCTTCCTTGCTTAGTACAAAAGAATTCACATGAAGGGCTACAATTATCATAGTCTTTTAGAGATTTTAAACTTTGAAAACCTAAACACTAGACCATTTTGGCTCTTATTGAATGAACATACGAAATACAAACACTAGAAACAACTTATAAGACCACCTAGGGAATACAAACATAAGGAGTACAAATATACAAAGCTACAGCGCTACCACGAAAATAAAAACATATACAGCCATGTTAGGAATATAACTTGTCACGTGAAGATGTTGAAGACCATGCTAGTTTATGATGGAGGATGTAAAAGTTGTTGCAGTGTGGCTTATCCAGGCTGTAAGGATCTTGTGAATCTTAAAAGTAGGAAAAATTTGAAGTTTAGGCTGGCTGGGGCCAATTACCAAGTTGTAGAAATCTCCTGAGGCATGTTCTAAGCTCTCTGAATTTTCACCTGCTTCTATATATTTGTGGGTTGAATGATACACCTTCTTGTAGGATCTTAGTTTTTAGGTGTATTAAGAGGGTAATGTTCCTAATGGGCATCGTCTTGGATGGAGGGCCGAATTTGTGGAGTTATTCAGGAGTTAATTTCAAAGATTCTTCTATGAAATTCTCAAAACTCGCATGGGTCAGATTCCCAATGTTGAGAGAGGCTGTAAGAAATATTCTTGCATATGAGAGAAGAACTGTAAGACTCCGCTTGTAGTGATACTGGTTCTCTTGAAGATGTAAATAACATGGTGGGAAGTTCTTTAGCCTAGCAGATTTATGCACCTTTACAGCAAGTATTCAAACTGGGCTTTCCAACATGAGACGGGGTGAAACCATTGTTAGAATATCTGAAAGCATCCGAGGGATGCCATGAAAGAGGCATGATTATATGGGTACCCTAAATGAATTATTTTGTGAAGCATATAATCAATGTTGAACTTGATTCCAATGGAGAATTGTTAGAGAAGATGCTAAAGGAACCATAACACCTCTTGATGGAAATCCTTTTCTATATTTCAGATCTAGTAGATTTTCAAGTATGGAAATTTTGGATGAATTTCAATACTTCCAAGTACGAATTATCCATGCTAGGTGAGGATCTTTGCTTGATATTCCATCATCTGTTAGTGGTGGGACAATTTGAGTATTTTGTTTGCTATCAAGGATGAGACCTCTAGAGGGAAATACTCGAACCCCATTCCTGAAGAATACATTGGATGCATCATGTAGACTAATGAAATGACCTGAAAAGAATCTTGCTTGTTTTTTGACTGCTACGGGCGTGAGAGCATGTTTGCAAGGGTATTGTTAGTGTCTTGAATGTGTTTTACATTGATGTTAAATTGAGAGAAACATGATGCCTAGCATAGTAATTGAGGGTGAGGTAACTATTTTCGCTTGAACTGAAACATTCTTGAGAAGGAATTCATATCCATTTCAATAAGAAAGTGGTGGCCAGAGAGATGAAATTAAAACTTTTCGATTCATTTTTTGATAGCTAGGTTCTTCTTAAAAGCGGAATGATAGTGGATTTCAAATTTTGAGAAGAAACCACTTTTGTAACCATAAACACTTTTTTCCTCTTTTCCTTTGAAGAGAATGACTGTCCAATATTAATCACTAGCATCTATCTGTAGGATTCTTTTCCCTATGGAGGGAATCTACAAGGGCAGTAGATGTTGAGCAATTTGCATGACTTATGTCATAGTTGTTGTTTGATCTATGCCCTAGGACAGAGGATTTTTCTTAAGCATGAGCTATAATGGGCAGATGATTTCTGTAAGCCTAGGGATAAAGTTTGCTATAAATTGATAATGCCCAAGATTTGTTGGACCTATTGCTTGGGGAGATTATCATCTGGAAATTCTGCTAATTGTTTCCCAATATGAGGTTGTAGTCGATATGTTCCTTCTTTGATGATCATTCCTAAGAAATCAACTTCAGGGATGACAAAAGCATATTTCTTTTGGGAAATCATAATACCATTTTTACAGAGAAGAGAATACATCTGTTGGAGAAGATAATGGTGTTCTTCTTTTGTTGAAGTGTAGAGAACAATATCGCTTATGTAAATCAACATGTGAGATAAGAGAGGTTGGAAAATTCTCATGTTGGCTTTTTGGAAGATCAATGGGGTTGTCTTTAAACTAAATGGCATGATGGTCCAATGGAAATGATGATTTGGAATACAAAATCCTATTTTGAATATTTCTTTAGGACTTATTCCTCAATACCAAAAACATGCCTTTAAATCCACTTTGGAAAATACTTTGGCTTAGCAAGATTGGCAAAGAAGGTATAAGTGTCGAGAATAGGGAACTTATTATCTATAAGGAAAAAATTAAGGAGGCGAAAATCAACCACTAGCCTTAGCTTTTCTCTAAGTTGTTTTGAGCATTTACTGAAGTAAAAGCTTCACAAGCCCAAACAGAGTCGGTTGGTTCAATTAGCCCTTGGGCTTGTAATTGGTTTAGTTCTTGGATTGCCAAGTCATAATGTTCTGGGCTCATTCTTCAATGGCTTACTTTGGCGGGACCGACATCTATATTCTTTTTTAAAAAGGAGGGAGATGGAAAATTCTAGATTGGTCCACAAGGGATCAGGACATTTGGCTAAGAATTCTGAATAGTTATTTGCTATTGAGGTGGTTAGGATATGGGTTTTAAGGTCTTCTATGGGATTAAGGAATAAGAAGGGTCTAACTTTACCCAATGGTGAAAGTAATTTTTGAACCAAAGCCTATCAAGTTTGACAAGGACCTTTTTCATGAGTTGGCTAATAGGTCAAAGCCTATTACAATATCTTTTCCTGGTAATGTCAATCCTAGGAACTTATAGGAAAGCGTCAATCCTGGAAAGAACATAATGTATACCTTTTTGTTGATCAATTTAATGGAGAATACTTCATTGTTTACTACTCGAAAATATGGTATGTGTTCATTCCAATATTTTGGAGAGAGGTGGTTGGATTTAAAAGTTAGGCTACTGCTTCTGTATCAATAAGAACCAGCAACTTGACTGATTTATCAAACTTGGTTACTTACAGGATGATGGAACTATCAGAAAAATAAAGTTTGATAATTCACAAAATAGTTGAACTGCAAAGGAGTCATAAAAGTTATAGTGATCTGAATCTTCTGAAAGGTCGCCATGATGACTCTGGCTGATCATGAGTGGCTTATCTTCATTTTCATCTTCTTGTTTGGAAAAGAGTTCTTTGAGGTCTTCATTAAAACAGGTAATTCCTATAATTTGAGAGATCGTGTGAAAGACCTTTTCTCTCTTCGTCTTTTATGGGCATTATTTAGCCCAATGTCCCTTTCGATTGCAAATGTAGCACCAGTTTGACTTTTTTATTGTTTTCTTATTTCTGAAAAATCTTCTTGTCTTTCTAGGCTAGGAGGATTGATGTACTTTGAATATGCAAAAATGTCACTTTTTCTTTGTTGAGCAGTGGCATGACAAGGAAACTCTTATGCACTTGACTTTAAGATAAGGTCTTTTGAAAATTTTTGCAAGCCTTTTTCGAATTTTACCGTATTCAGTGAGGAATTTAGAACTATTGTAGAGCTTTTAGAGTCGGTGAAGGATATATTAGAAAAGATTTCCAAGAGAAACTTGAAAGAGTGTTAATCCTTGTGAAGTAATATATCTCAGGGTTTCTAAGCTCAGTGGTTCTGGAAGCTGATTGAGATAAGCTTGTTTAAGATTTAGATCATCCAGGCCTTCAATAAGATAAGCTCTCGAACTTTCTTATAGTGATGATAAATGTCTAACAGTGTGAAAGAATGATATTTCAATTGAAAGAATTCTTCTCTTACCTTTTCTTTGACATGCGTCGGGTTACCAAGAAACTTCAAGTAAATATAGAACATGAATTGGTTGATATCTACTCAATCCACGATCTAAAACTACCTATATTTGCCAATTTGAGCCACCATTCTCGAAGGGAGCCCGTCATTCTAGCTACAAAGTCTAGAATAACTCTTTTCACTGTTGACCCTAGCCTTAGCAATTTTGAATTACACTAGGATGTCATTTCATGGATTCTGTTTCTGTGGTCGTCTAACTTGCAGTCATTAAAAGTGAACAGAGAGAACTTTGGCTGTCGATTAGGGTGATGTGGGGTTGCATTTAGATGAATGGTTTCTTTAGTAGATTTATCATCAGAGGGGTCTATAATAATCATCTGTAATTAGAAGTTTACAGATCTCTATTTTTGCTTTGCATCATGATGGGGAGGACTTGATAGGAATCGAGCCTATCTTCTTTTGAACTTTCTGTGGATGTTGGTCTGGTGTATCTAGTTGGATAGTGAGATTTTGTAACTATGAGATGATAGGATTTGGTGAAATGGTAAGTTATGGTAGAGGATCTGAAGGATTATCAAGAGTTTCACTAGAGGAAGGCTTAGATTTTGATGGTTTATGGTATGAAAGGCATTGGTTTAGGAGGAATAAAAAGCTATCTCTAAAGATAAAGGTATGAGGAGTTGTGCTAAAGCTTAAGGAGTTTTGGGTAAGAGAGATGGAGGAGGTATAGAGATGAATAACTTCTCTAAAGGAGACTGTCGAGTCGTAACAGTTTTCTCCAACGATACAAGTTGTTGCTTTAATTACTTCATCTCATTTTGTAGGTGTTGGAACAGAATGGACTATTTTAGGTGTTGGAAGATGGTTGAGTGAAGTTGTTCTATCTTCTTCTTAAATGCTTCAAGAGGGCTTAAGTGACAAATTTTGACTTGTTTCTCTGGTGGCTTCTTCAATTTTTTGAAGATAGCAATTCTATGTTACTTTATTTTTAGATAGCCAGTTAAGGACGACTTTAGCTTAGTTCAACTGAGCTGGCTAACTGTTTGCTCTTTTGGAAGTAGATGGCTTTATCTTCCAAGTAGACTTTTCTTATGTGACGGGATCTTCTTTGGGGTCAAGCGAAGGGAAGGCAGAAGAGTCTGGCTGATACATAGCGACAATAGGGACAGCCGTATTTATGGATTCTTTTGGTATCCAGACAGATTTAAGCCTGCTTGTCTTTGAGAGGATAACAGGTTGCCTTCTTGATTCTAAGACTTCTGATAAAGAGTCTATATATGAATTCGTCCATCCTGAAAGGAGTTGAGATGGATTATATGCATGACTTAGAACGATATATTTTTCTACAAAGTCAAATTTACCACTAGATTCTCCAAGAAAGTCATATCTAGGAACTTTCTTTTTGCATGCCTAATAGAAAGCATCTGAAGTCTGAGGTCTTGGTGGTCTATAAGCTCTTCTTCTTTATGGCTATTGAAATGGATCTATATGTTCCAAGCACGAAGGACAATTACAATCAAGATTGCCTAGGTGGTGTTCTTGAAGCAAGAAGTTCATATGTCCTTGCTCATTAAAAGCATAGATTTCTTGTTGAATAGATGGAGATATTCCAAATTGTGTTGCAAATGGTGGAGTAGGAGACTTTTCTGGTGCAAAATTGATTTCAAGCTTTCTACTTTATGTTTGACGAAAAAATGGTTTTGTTGATTATAATGGTTGGTTGAACGAGGAAGCAACATAACTTTCTTTATAATTAGTAGCCCACTTGATGCGTATTAGTTCTTTGAGCTTATCCCAAGCAATCTGTCTAGGGATGAAGGTATATAGCTTGAAACTTGGTTTGATTCTACATTGATGAATGTACAATGTTTGTCTCATTTGGCATAGCAATGTCCATGGCATGGTCTTAGGCCCTATAGACCATTTCGTAGCGCAAAGCCGTCATATAAGTAGATGCCACTGGAACAACACCAACGACTTGAACTTGTAACTTGAGGCAGGTGCAATGTTGTGGATCATTAATGGGCATGTTGAAATTTGGAAACATGGTGACCGTGACTATGCCTGCATTAAGTGTGTTTTAGACAATTCCCAAACATGCATGTTTATAGTTTGGGAATCTAGTGTTAACTAGAGCAATTCGAGAGGTGATGGGAAGGCCTTTTCTTGCATGGTAAGTGAGGACAAAACAGATACCCCTAAAATGGAGATGAGTGTAACCTTTCTTTTACCAGAGGTCAATTAAATGTTTTAGGATATCGATTTGAGCAAATTGTTTTGCTTGAGTGGCCGAAAGTTGAAAAGCATTAAGCTTACACTAGACACACTCTTTTACTTTAGGAGCCGATGGAGTGATAAAAGTTTTAATAGTTTTCCTAAAAGAGGAGAAATGTACACCTTGGAGGGAAAAATTTTCTCTCAACTAGGTCGCCGGAATTACTGTTCATTCCGATCGTTTGGCGAATCAGCACCTCAAATTTACATTTGTTATAGATCGGGATAGCCTGAGGAAACTTTCCTTACTGACCCTCTTCAGAATCTGGCCGGAAGGCTTTCAAAATCGCCCAAAACCGTGATCGGATTTACTATTCATCTGCCGCTGATAAGCGAGTGAACCGTCACCTCCACCGCCATCGTGTTGATCTTGGCCCGTTCTACAATTTTCCCTTCTGCACCGCCGCCCTCTTCAGCCTGCAACACCTCCATTCACGGCCCCAAAGTTTCAAAAATCACTATTCAACACAACCGCTCGCCGAAATCCGGCCAGTGGCATCTCACCGCCTTTATAATCTGATAGATCGGGCTGAGATCTACACCTTTCCTTTCTTCACTGTCGCCTGTTTTAGTCGGCAACACCACCGTCCGAAGCCTCAAAATTTTGAAAGTCACTATTCACCATCGCCGCCAATCGGAAACTACTGTCGTGGTCACTGTTCATCCGGCCATTACTGTTCACGAACCCGATTAGATTGTTCCTCAGGTTAAACACTGCAACTTTGCTTTTGGCCGCCACTCTGATTCCTCTCGGATTATCGATATAAAGAAGCGACGACAACTTCGCAAGCCTGCCTTTGGTGCCTGGTTTGCTTTCGTTTTCCATCTCTTTTTATGAGGTTTTCATTGTGTTGATTTGTGATTCTGGTGATGGATCCACCCAAGTCAACTGCCAGTTCTTGGGCTGATAAAATTAAGATCACTAATTCGAGCACCCATTGCAAATTGAATCCGGTTACCCCCAAGCAACCGGGTACAATCCTTGAGATCCCAGATGAGATCATTGATGAGAATGTGGCTGAATGACGTAGATGTCTCTTTGGCTTCTTTCCGGGATTTTCGATGCCCTTTCATGCTGCATGCTCTATGGCCATGCGTGCTTGGAAAGCTAGCGGTCTACAGGACGTGCGCTCCACAGTTAATGGATATCTCATCTTCCGTTTTCGAATTGAGGATGAGGTTCATGTAATCATTGATCGCGGTCCTTGGTTGTTTGGAGATAAATATATTTATTTAGAACCATGGCAACCGCATTTGAATCTTGAACTTTTCGGTACTGAAATGCACCCAGTTTGGGTCCGTTTGTATGACCTACCGTTTTCTTTGTGAACAACAAAAGGCCTTGCCATCGTTTCAAGCATGGTTGGAGAACCTATCTCTTGCGACAAGATGACTTCTGATCTTTCCAGATTGGAGTATGCGAAAGTATGTGTTTGGCTGAATGCAAATTACCCTTCAGTTAAGAACTTCGAGATCAGATGTAAGCTCTCTTCCGAGCCCATCCAAATCTGAGTTGAGTATGAGTGGCTTCCAAAGCATTGCCTTGAATGTTGCTCATTTGGTCAGCGATGTTCGGATCCAGCAAAAACTTCAGGTAAGGATAAGAAAGAGGCAAATACCTCTCTTAGCGCCCCTTTGAATAAAGGTAACAAGAATGAGGCAAATACCTCTGTTAGCACCCCTTTGCATAAGGGTAAAGAAGTGGCCAAGGTCGCTAAGAATTTGAAAGCTGTTACTCTTCCAACAAATTTTGTAACACATGATGTGCCCTTTAAGGCTGCTACAGTTTTGAGTACAGAGTCAGTATCAGATTCTGACTCTTTTTCTCCATTTGCGACTAACCAAGGTAGGCTATTGGGTTCCATCCAGTGTTCTACAAATTATGAGACATCTGTTTCGTCAGGACGGATAAATATAGGGCAATCTCCTATGTTTTCTTCCTCTAGTTTTGAGCCTTTGAATAGGCTAAGTGATGAGGATCAACCTGATGGAATTGATCATACTCATTTGAACACCCCGAGTACTCCAGTAAAGAAAGGTAAGAAGGAGAAGTAGGATTAAGGCTTTACTTAATCATACTTGATTTTTTTCTATTTCTTTATGTTTGCACCATTGTGATCATTTTTTTGTTTTCCTTTAATTGTTAGGCCATTTATGGTTATTGGAAATCTTGCTTTTTTCAGGCCGCCTGTAGCCTTTATTTCATGTTGTTAAGGCCATTTGTGATCTTTCCTTTGTTTTTTGCCGCTCGTGGCTGTTATTTTTTTATCTTGGAGTTTACGTCCTAGTTATAATTCTTAGGGTATGCCCCTCGGATTTTTGTACATTATAATTTTTTTGATCTACATTACTAAGTAACTTTTCCAAAAAAAAAAAAGGGTTTTGTATACATGGTATGGGTTTAGGTAAGGGGGATTAGAAGTTCACAGATGGGAACTATAGTATTGAATTTCAAACAAACTATCTAGTTTATATGAAAAAGATCTTTTAGGAGGAGAAAATAGAACCATAGAGACAGACTAATCAGAATTTGCCATGGCTCGGATACTAATTAGAAGCTAGCTTTTGGAACCAAGGTATTTCCTTGCAACTACACACCAAGTTAGAAGGCGCAAAAGAACTCCTATTACCCGAAGAATAATTTCAAAAAGGATAAAAAAAAAAACGCAGCAAAATTAAGGAGACTAGGCTGAAGATATGTTTTATACTAATCCATAACCAACAAAAAGGTGGACTCCTATTCGGACTCAAACTCTCATACTTTATTTAAAGCGCAAACGTCAATTTGTCTGTTGGATTCGTCCAATGGTGTTTATTTAATGAATTCTCTTTTAGCCCAAAACCTGCATAGGCGGTAAACTTCCTATTGAATTACTCTACAGTTAATGTTGCAGGACAAACATTTCAACTTAATTAATATTATATTATTTAATATATGTTATAAGGTCAATTTTAGGGGTGTTCATTTTTCTTCCACAAATCAGTAATCATGTTTGTTGTTAAGATAAATAGAAGAAAAAAAATAAATTGTTATATAAATTACATACAAACTACACAATATATGGTCAGAAACCCTTGGTTATTCGGTACCGATTAGATTATTGCGACAACAATGGTTATTTGGCAACGTGAAATTATCTACTTGGATGTACAATATTAATTGCTTTTTATACATACATACATATATATATGTATGTATTCACTTTTTTAAAATTAAATTCAGATAGCGGAGACAACGCTGGTGCTCGGGATTTTGGTGGCTGCTGATGAAGTCTATGGGCACCTCACTTTCAGAATAGTCCGTTTGCTGCGATGGCAGTGTTTGGATCAATGATGGTTTCTATTAGTGTTAGTGTGTCGAGCTAGTGTCAAGCTATGTCGAGTATTGTTGTCAAGCTTATTTCCAGTGTTGTGTTATAGTTTTGTCAATTGTTGAGTATTGTTGTCGAGATTGTCAAGTGAAGTCGAGCTGTCGAGTGAAGTCAAGTTGTCGCGTGAAGTCGCGAAGTCGAGTTATCGAGATTGTCAAGTGTTGACTATCAAAATGTCGAGAAGATGTGCAGAGAAGATTTTTGTCAAGACAATTGTGTTAAAAGTGTCGAGTGTCGAGCACGGTTGTCGAGCACTTATGCCGAGAGCATTGACAACGAGATTTTCGGTCACAACATGTATGTGTCATGCATGTGTTATGTTTTGTTCAACTTATGATGAAGCAAGAATATTATTTTGATTATTCTACTGTTTCTAGAATTATAGTTTAGGAAGCATTTGATTTATAAATATCTCATAAAATTAGGATAATATCTTGTATCCTAATTAGAATAGGAGATTATTTATTTATCCTAATCTCTTTAGGTATTTAATCACTTCCTATTTTATTTCTTCTAATCCTAATGTGATGTTGATTGGATCTTTTACAGGATTTCTAGGAGATTTCGTCCAAGTCACTCACTATATATATATTTCATGTAATAACCAGGGCGGACAAACATTGGAGAGAGATTAAAACTGGTTAGCTGATTTGGTTATGAGAGAGTTTTGATTTTGGCATTCCATGAATTGATAGAAAAGCTTCAACGCAAATTGGAATGTCTTCTTTGATTTAATTTCTTGAGTCTTTGATTCATGTATGAGAGATAAAAATCGTACATGAGTTGTTGATTGAGTCTGTGTGAGTTAGTAGACAGTTGGAATAATTTGCGAGTTCAGTGTTTATGAAATTCAATACCAGACATCGGGTGTTATGTATAACTTAACAGTGTGTTATTAAGTTATCTGTGACAGAGAGTGAGCAGTGTCACTAGAGTTTAAGATCTTTGCAAAGATTTTGTTTTACAAAGATTAGGTTTGTGTGTGAGAGTGAGTCATCACTATAAAAGGTCCTAAAGATTGTACAAACAAGAACTTAGTGAACTGCAGCTCTATAGCTGTCCGTGGATGTAGGTTTTATAACCGAACCACGTAAAAATCCTCCTGTGCCAATTCACTTTACAGTTTATTGTTGTGTTTTATATAACTGCATACTTCTAGAACTCCCAATTGGTATCAGAGCAGGTTCACTGATAGACAAGTGAAGAAAACGATGAGGCTGATCTAGAAGAATGGAGTTTATTCGCAATGGAGGAACTGAAACACAACCACCTATCCTTGATGACAGTAATTATTCATATTAGAAGGTAAGAATGATGA
Source organism: Boswellia sacra (assembly GCA_013180625.2). Taxonomy (NCBI): domain Eukaryota; kingdom Viridiplantae; phylum Streptophyta; class Magnoliopsida; order Sapindales; family Burseraceae; genus Boswellia; species Boswellia sacra. Next base: position 10,989 of record SNVD02009387.1, on the reverse strand, counting down.
TGTATATTAAATCTCTTGATGATAGGGCATGGACTAGTGTACTTAAAGGATGGACACCACCAACGAAGGTGAATACTTTTAGTGATTCTGAAGCCAAACCAAAGGATGAATGGATTGATGAAGAATACCAACGTTCCAGATGGAATTCAAAGGCTCTTAATGCTATCTTTTCTGCAGTGGACTTAAACAACTTCAGACAGATTTCAAGGTGCAAAGTGGCCAAAGAAGCATGGGACATACTTGAGGTAAAACATGAAGGTACTGCATCCGTTAAAAGATCTAAGTTGATGAGATTAAATTCTCAATTTGAAAATCTAATAATGCATGAGGATGAATCAATTTCTAAGTTTTATTCTAAGATATGTCACATTACAAATTCAGCATACATGCTTGGCAAAACTTTCACAAATGCAGAAATTGTTAGCAAAATAATTAGGTCTGTACTAGCTAAATTTCAACCTAAAATTTCAACCATTGAGGAAGTTAAAATCACTGATGAGATGAGGGTAGATGAACTGATTGGCATTCTCCAAAATTTTGAAATTAATCAGAGTACTAGGAAGCAAAAAGGTAAAAGCATTGCATTTAATGTGAAAACTGAAAAATCTGATGATGAAAGTAGTGATGAGCTTGATGAAACTGATTCTAAACAAATTGCTTTTCTAATAAGAAATTATGTCAAGTTTATGAAAAGAAATTTCAGGAAAAAGAATCAAGGAAAGCCATCAAACTCAAGCGAAGAAAAATTCAGAAAGTTCAGTAAGGAGAATGATAAGAGGAAGCCAAAACAACCTGAAAAGAAAGGGCAAATTCAGTGTTATGAATGTTCTGGTTATGGGCATATTCAATCTAAATTTGCTAATCTTAAGAAGAAGAATAAAGGACTGACAGCAACCTGGAGTGATAAATTAAAATCTGAGTCAGAAGATCAAGACTGCATGAGCAACTTTGTTGGATTTTCTACATCTGCAGCTGACAAAGGAAAGGCTGTTATATCTGACATAACAGAAAATTACAAAAACAGTATTGATCATTCAGATGAAGAAGAAGGACCAGAATACTACGAAGAGTTACAAGAGACATACAATGCACTCTATAGTGAATGGCTGAATTAGAAGGAAGAAATCAAAATCTCGAAGAAAAAGATTGAGGTGCTGGAATGTGAAAAATCCTATTCTAAAAATCGTATCTTGGAGTTGGAGACTGTTTTGATAGACAAAACAGCACATATTAAGAAAATCACAATAGAGATGGTTAAAAGCAAGAGGTGTGTTGATCAACTAAAAATTGGAGCAGCCAAACTTGATCAGATCTTGAGTCTTGGAATAGATAACTCCAACAAACATGGATTGGGGTATACATGAGGTAATGCGGCATCTTCATCAAAAACAGTTTTTGTGAAAGCCTTAACATCAGGCAAGAATTCGGAACTTAACTCTTCCAAAAGTAGTGAGACATTTGCTTCTCCTCTAAGTTCATACAAATCTAGTTCTAAAAAGGTAAGGAAATTCACTCCTACTTGTTATTTTTGTGGTAAAAAGGGACACAATAAGCCTAGATGTTTTAAATTATTGAATCTTTTGCATAAAAGATCAAAACAGTTCAAACTGTTACCTAAATCACAACTACAGTGGGTTAGGAAAGACAAAACAGTAGGCCATGTTGTTTTTACTGCACTTAATCATCCATCTAAAGATTTGTGGTATTTTGACAGCGGTTGTTCCAGGCATATGACTGAAAATAAACGATTTCTAACAGACTTTAAAGCATGCAAGTATGGTAATGTCACCTTTGGAGATGGAGCAAAAAGTAAGATCATTGGTAAAGGCACTTTGAATGTCAAAGGCCTACCCATTTTTCAAACTGTCTTGCTAGTTGAAGATTTGAAAGCTAATCTTATTAGTATTAGTCAGATTTGTGATGAAAAGTATACTGTTAATTTCACACAAAACAAATGCATAGTTTTAGATAATTTTGGGGAATGCATTCTAGGAGGTAATAGATCTTCGGATAATTGTTATTTGGTAGACATTTCATGTTAAGATTTCAAATTTAGAATTGTGGCATAAAAAATTATGGCACTTAAATTACAAAGACTTGGTTAAATTAAATAAGTTAGGTGCGGTAAAAGGAGTTCCTAAACTTGATGACAAAGTTAATGAAATTTGTGGACCATGTCAAATGAGAAAACAAATTAGAAGTTCACACAAGTCAAATCCACATCATAGCATATCCAAAATAATTGATTTGCTTCACATGGATCTTATGGGTCCTATGCAAATTGAAAGCATTACAGGTAAGAGATATAGATTTGTTTATGTCGATGATTTTTCTAGATATACTTGGGTTGATTTCATTAAAGAAAAATCTGACACTTCTGAAGGTTTCAAGAATCTTTGTATTAAGCTTGAGAATGAGTAAAATAGGAACATTGGTAGGATTGTGAAAATAAGAAGTGATCGTGGAAAGGAGTTTGAGAATGTTAGCTATGTTGATTTTTACAAATATCATAGCATTGAACATGAATTTTCAGCCCCCAAAACCCCTGAACAAAATGGCATTGTGGAACGGAAGAATAGAACTCTTCAAGAGATGGCAAGAGTGATGCTCAATAGCAAGAAGTTGACAAAAAGGCTATAAGCTGAAGCAATAAGCACTGCTTGTTACATTTTAAATAGAGTTTTTCTTAGATCTGGCATTAACCAGACACCTTATGAAATTTTGAAAGGTAGGAAACCTAATTTGAAGTATTTTCATATTTTTGGATGTAGGTGTTACATCTTAAATGACAGAGAGCAATTAGGAAAATTAGATCCAAGAAGTGATGAAGGAGTCTTTGTGGCATATGCCCAAAATAGCAGAGCATTTCGAGTTTACAATCTGAGAACTGAGGCAGTCATGGAATCCGCTAATGTAGTATTTGATGATCTAGAAGATTATACAAAGTACTCACAAGAGGAAAGGATAATCAGCTTCACAGAAGATTCAGAAAAATCATATTCAGACAACAACAAAAAGGAAGATGCTGTTATAAAAAAGGAAACAACTGCTGTTATACCCGACGAAATAGTAACATCTGACAACTCAAGTTTGAACAGAAATTCAATCAGGAATGAAGATGAAAAGAAAGAACCTCCCACATGGATTCAGAAGGCACATCCAACAAGTTCTATCATTGGAACACCAGATGGCATGATGAAGACTCAAAGCAAGATAAGAAACCAGGTAAGGTTTGCATGTTATGTTTCTTTAGTTGAACAAAAAATGTGAAAGAAGTATTAAAAGAAGATGTTTGAATACAAGCCATGCAAGATGAACTTAATCAGTTTAAAAGGAGTGTAAGTATGGGAATTAGTTCATAGGCTAGAAAATGCAAATGTCATTGGAATTAAATGGATATTCAAAAATAAAACTGATGAAAGTGGACAAGTAGTAAGAAACAAGGCTAGGCTAGTTGCACAAGGTTACACACAAGTAAAAGGCATAGACTTTGATGAAACCTTTGCACCAGTAGTTAGACTTGAGTCAATCATATTACTACTTGTAATTGCTTGTTTGCTTGATTTTAAGTTGTATCAAATGGATGTTAAAACTGCATTTTTAAATGGCTATCTCAATGAAGAAGTCTTTGTTGAACAGCCTAAAGGATTTGAAGATCCTAAACATCCTAATTTTGTGTACAGATTACACAAAGCCTTGTATGGTTTGAAACAAGCTCCTAGAGCTTGGTATGAAAGGTTAATAAATTTTTTGATCAACAAAGGTTATAAAAAAGGCAGCAATGATAAGACTTTGTTTGTCAAACATGCATCTAACTATCTTATTGTTGCACAAATATATGTTAATGACATTGTTTTCGGATCAACTAACAAAAGCAAAACTAATGAGTTTGTTAAGTTGATGCAGGAAGAGTTTGATGTTGACCCAGGTATGGCAACCCAAGAGGGGGGGTGAATTGGGTTTTTATTTATAAAAACGAATTTAGAAAACTTTTCTTGAAAGATCAAAATTATTTAAATCTTTCTTTAAGAACAAAGATGAAGAAGATGAAAATAGAATGCAATCAAGAGAATAGCAATAAAGAACAATCACAAGTGCAAGTAAATGTAAAGAGGATAGGGATAGAGAGAGTGCAAACTCAATTTACGTGGTTCGGCAAACCTTGCCTACGTCCACGAGCTCCTAGCTCCACGAGCTAAGCTTTCCAATAAGTTGTAAAAATCTTTACAACTTGCTTGATGAACAACCTCACCAAGACTTTTTCCTTCAACCCTTGATAACACCACACAAGAGTTCTTCTTGATGAACAACCTCACCAAGGCAACTTCCTTCAACCCTTGATAACACCACACCAAGAGTTCTTCTTGATGAACAACCCACCAAGGCAACTTCCTTCAACTCTTGATAACACCAAACCAAGAGTTCTTCTTGATGAACAACCTCACCAAGAAAACTTTCTTCAACTCTTGATAACACCACACAAGAGTTCTCTCAAGGATAACTATTATCCTTTACAAGAATATCTCACTCTCACCACAATACAAGAACAAGGATAATTTTTACAAAAAAAGTACAACTCTCTTCAAAGAGTAGATAAAAAATATAAAAGCTCTCTAGACTTGATATTTCTCTTGTTTTTTACTTGATAGATGCTTCTCTTGCTCTTACTGAATGCATGGGAGAAGGGCCCCTTTTATAGGCAAATAGGATGAACTTAATCAAGTGAAGACACCATCTCCAAATTTTCTACCTACCATAAAAACCGTAATTTTGTCTACCATTTTTGTCAATGTTACGTTTAAAATTTGAAAATCTTAAAAACATAAAAGATATGCACCCACATTTAAAATAAGCTTTCCAACGCATCAAGAATCAAGTCATTTGGATATTGTAGTCAAGATATGGCCAAAACACCATTCGGTGCTCATGGAACTTGATTTTTCTTTCTTGTGTCAGTCCACCAAATTGAATGATAATTCTGTCAGCCTTCCGTTTGAAATTTGAATTTATTCAAAACATAAAAGATATGAATATTTGAATAATATTTCCAAAAAATTAATAATCAAAGTATTTGGATATCTCTATCTTAAGATATGGCCAAAACACCATTCGGTGCTCATGTGAGTTGATTTTTCTTCTCTGTGTCAGTCCACCGAATTGCATGTCAATTATGCCAGCCTTCTGTTTGAAATTTGAATTTTTTCAAAACACATGAAATGTTCTCAATTAAGTCATCTTTCTAATGCCATAAGAATCAAGTCATTTTGATTCTTCTAGCTCAAGATATGTCTAAAGGAGTATTCGGTGCTCATGTCAGCTGCTTCCATTTGTCTTTTAACTTGCATGATGATTTGGACAACCTTGCACTTGAAATTTGAATTTCATTAAAACATATGAAATGTTATAAATTGAGTAAGCTTTCCAAAGGCTCAAGAATAATGTCATTTGGATATTTGTAGAGATATATATGACCAATTGATTAAACATTACTCATGTGTCACATTCCTTGAGTCAATCATTGTTCTTAAACTTTGGTGCCTTTAACATGTAGTCTTCTCCTTAGCTTCAACACTTCATTTTAATAAGCATCTTCTTGATTTTAAAATTATTTCAATGATCTTACTCTTGCACATAAATAAACATGTTAGTAAATCTCAATTAATCAATGTGTATTGTTATCATCAAAATTATCATGTAGTCTTTTGCATCAAATTTTCCAAGGTTATCCTTGGTGTTTAAAATAAAACATTTACATTAAAAAACTTTAAAAAATCCAATGTTGGGTTTTCTTCCTTTCAAAAGTTCATAAGGAGTTTTCTTTATTAAAGCTCTAATATGAACTCTATTGATTATAAAACATGCGGTATTAACGGCTTCGACCCAAAAAATATTTTGACAAATTATTTTCAAGTAACATGGTCCTAGCCATTTCTTGGATAGTCCTATTTTTCCTATCAACAACACCATTTTGTTGTGGAGTTCTAGGTGCGGAAAAATTATGTTCAAAATCATTTTCATCACAAAGATTTTCAAATGCAACATTGTCTACTTCACCACCATGATCACTCCTAATGGACACAATAGAATACCCTTTTTGATTTTGGACTCTTTTTACAAATTTTGAAAAAGCTTGTATGGCCTCATTTTTAGTTTTCAAGAATAATACCCAATTGAATCTTGAATAATCATCCACAATAACAAAACTATAATACTTTCTACCAAGGCTTTGAGTTCTTGATGGTCCAAATAAATCCAAATGAAGTAATTGTAGAGGTTTATTTGTTGAAATAAATTTCTTTTGTTTAAAAGAAGTTCTCACTTGTTTTCCAAATTGACAAGAATCACAAATCTTATCCTTTTCAAATTTTATTTTTGGAAGACCATCAACTAAATCATTTTTAGAAATTTTTGAAATTGTGTCCATGCTAGCATGACCTAGCCTTCCATGCCATAACCAAGCATCATGATAAACAATGAAACACTTTTCTACATGATCATTAACATCAATATCAATTGTATAAATATTACCACATCTATTACCAACAAATAATGTATTATTGTTACTAACATCCTTAATCACACATCTATTAGGCTCAAAAGTAACAAAATATCCCTTATCACACAATTGACTAATGCTAATCAAATCATGTTTTAAACCATGAACAAGCAAAACATCGTTAATAATAGGTGAAGAAGGGTTACCAATATCACCAAGTCCGATTACCCTTCCTTTGGCATTATCACCGAAGGTCACATATCCTCCTTTCTTCATGATTAATCTTTGAGAACTTGGAGGCATCTCCGATCATATGCCTTGAGCATCCACTATCTAAGTACCACTTGTGTTTGCCACTCCTTTATCTCTACAATCAACATTCAAGGAGTAACTTTTTGGTACCCAAAAGTTCTTGGGTCCTTGGGGGTTAGTTATGATACTTTTTTGAACCCATATTTGTTTTAAATTAGGATTTCTTTTAATGGAGCAAGAATGCACATTGTGTCCTTTTTCTTCACATAAGTACATGAATGATTAGGATTATTCCAAAAAGATGCATGAGCAAAATAATTTTTAAAATACTTTTGATTTTTATGAGTTTATATCCTAAGCCTCTTTTATCAAAAACACACCTTTGGTTTTGTAACATAGAATTCAAATTTTTTGTGCTTTTTGTAAAACTATCAAAAATATTTCTTAAGTCATTATTTTCCTTTTCAAAATAACATTTTCTTTCTCTAATTTATCAAAATCCTTTTGTTTTAAAATATCATTTTCAGTTTTTAATAAATGTATTTGACTTTCCAAACTTTCAAAATATTTTTGCTTTAAAATTTTATTTTCATTTTCTAAAGTTTCATTTATTTCTACCGCCTATTCTAATTGAGATAACATGATTTTTGACTTCTTTTTGAAAGCATTAATTTTTGAATTTTGCTTATCAACTTGCACATGTAAATTTTGGAATGCTTCAAGTAATTCATCATATGAAAGCTAGGATCATGTTTAAACTATTTCCATTTCTTAAGCCATTGAAGCCACATGTTTGCCACTTTGCAATCTTTCTTCTGTCATTCTCCTTCCAAGGTGATTTCATGAGTCATGGGGAACCCATAAGTTCTTCTAATGGTAGTTTGGTAAGGTCCTTTGCTTCTTGAATTGATGTCACCTTTGGCTCCCAAGATTTTGGTAGACACCTAAGAATCTTTCTCACCATTTCAACATTAGAATAAGATTTACCAAGAGATTTCAAACCATTGATAATATCCGTAAATCTAGTAAACATTTCAAAAATTGATTCATCCGATTTCATCTTAAAAAGCTCATAACTATGAACTAGCACACTAATTTTGGATTCTTTAACTTGACTAGTTCCTTCATGAGTTACTTCAAGTGTGTGCCATATTTCTTGTGCCGTAGAACAAGTAGATATTCTATAAACTCATTTCTATCTAGAGCACAATATAACACATTCATAGCTTTAGCATTCAAACTCAATTTCTTTTATCATCTTCACTAAACTCTTTAGGTTCTTTAAGCATGCATTCCCCATTTTCAATTTTGGTAGGAACAAAAGGTCCTTCCAAAACAATAGACCACAAATCATAATCAAAAGATTTCAAGAAAATGCCCATTCTAGTTTTCCAATAAGAGTAATCACTTCCATTAAAAAATGGAGGTCTAGAGATAGAAAGTCCCTCAAAATATGAAGTTGAATTAAAAGTTACCATAGCTCAAAAATCGATTAAGATTTAAAAAAAAATTGAGCAACCTTGCTCTGATACCACTTGTTGACCCAGGTATGGCAACCCAAGAGGGGGGGTGAATTGGGTTTTTATTTATTAAAACGGATTTGTAAAACTTTTCTTTGAAGATCAAAATTATTTAACTCTTTCTTTGAGAATAAAGGTGAAGAAGATGAAAATAGAATGCAATCAAGAGAATAGCAATAAAGAACAATCACAAGTGCAAGTAAATGTAAAGAGGATAGGGATAGATAGAGTGCAAACTCGATGTACGTGGTTCGGCAAACCTTGCCTACGTCCACGGGCTCCTAGCTCCACAAGCTAGGCTTTCACTAAGTTGTAGAAATCTTTACAACTTGCTTGATGAACAACCTCACCAAGACTTTTTCCTTCAACCCTTGATAACACCACACAAGAGTTCTTCTTGATGAACAACCTCACCAAGGCAACTTCCTTCAACCCTTGATAACACCACACCAAGAGTTCTTCTTGATGAACAACCTCACCAAGGCAACTCCCTTCAACTCCTGTCTCTTATACACATCTAGATGTGTATAAGAGACAGCCTCACCAAGGCAACTTCCTTCAACTCTTGATAACACACAACAAGGTTCTCTCAAGGATAACTATTATCCTTTACAATAATATCTCACTCTCACCACAATACAAGAACAAAGATAATTTTTACAACAAAAGTATAACTCTCTTCAAAGAGTAGATAAATAATATAAAAGCTCTCTAGACTTGATATTTCTCTTGTTTTTTACTTGATAGATGCTTCTCTTGCACTTCTTGAATGCATGGGAGAATGGCTCCTTTTATAGGCAAATGAGATGAACTTAATCAAGTGAAGACACCATCTCCAAATTTTCTGCCCACCATAAAAACCGTAATATTGTCTACCATTTTTGTCAATGTTCCGTTTGAAATTTGAAAATCTGTAAAACATAAAAGATCTGCACATTTGAATAAGCTTTCCAACGCATCAAGAACCAAGTCATTTGATATCTGTAGCTCAAGATATGGCCAAAACACCATTCGGTGCTCAAGTGACTTGATTTTTCTTCCATGTGTCTGTCCACTGACTTGAATGATAATTCTGTCAGCCTTCCATTTGAAATTTGAATTTCTTCAAAACATAAAAGATCTTCATATTTGAATAAGCTTTTCAAAACATTAAGATTCAAAGAATTTGGATATCTCTATCTTAAGATATGGCCAAAACACCATTCGGTGCTCATGTGAGTTGATTTTTCTTCTCTGTGTCAGTCCACCGAATTGAATGTCAATTATGTCAGCCTTCCATTTGAAATTTGAATTTCTTCAAAACATATGAAATGTTCTTAATTAAGTCATCTTTCCAATGCCATAAGAATCAAGTCATTTTGAATTTTCTAGCTCAAGATATGTCCAAAGGAGTATTCGGTGCTCATGTCAGCTGCTTCCATTTGTCTTTCAACTTGCATGATGATTTGGACTACCTTGCACTTGAAATTTGAATTTCATTAAAACATATGAAATGTTATAAATTGAGTAAGCTTTCCAAAGGATCAAGAATCATGTCATTTGGATATTTGTAAAGATATATATGACTAATTGATTGAACATTGCTCATGTGTCACATTCCTTGAGTCAATCCTTGTTCTTAAACTTTGGTGCCTTTAACATGTAGTCTTCTCCTTAGCTTCAACACTTCATTTTAATAAGCCTCTTCCTGATTTTAAAATTATTTCAATGATCTTACTCTTGCACATAAATAAACATGTTAGTAAATCTCAATTAATCATGTGTATTGTTATCATCAAAATTATCATGTAGCCTTTGCATCAAATTTTTCAAGGTTATCCATGGTGTTTAAAATAAAACATTTACATCCAAAAACTTTAAAAAATCCAATGTTGGGTTTTCTTCCTTTCCAAAGTTCATAAGGAGTTTTGTTTATTAAAGCTCTAATATGGACTCTATTGATTACAAAGCATGCGGTATTAACGGCTTCGGCCCAAAAATATTTTGGTAAATTATTTTCAAGTAACATGGTCCTAGCCATTTTTTGAATATTTCTATTTTTTCCTTTCAACAACATCATTTTGTTGTGGAGTTCAAGGGGAGGAAAAAATTTATGCTCAAAAACAGTTCACACAAAGATTTTCAAAGCAAAACATTGTCTACTCACCACATGATCAATCCTAAGGATCACAATAGATACCATTTTTTGATTTGGAATCTTTTGCAAAGTTGTAAAAGCTTGTATTTGCCTCATTTTAGGTTCAAGATAACTACCCAAGGAATCTGAATAATCATCCCAATAACAAAAACATAATACTTTTCAACAAGGCTTCGATCTGAGGTCCAAATAAATCCAAATGAAGTATTGTAGAGGTTATTTGTTGAAATAAATTTCTTTTGTTTAAAAAGAAGTTCTCACTTGTTTTCCAAATTGACAAGCATCACAAATTTTATCCTTTTCAAATTTTATTTTTGGAAGACCATCAACTAAATCATTTTTAGAAAATTTTGAAATTGTGTCCATGCTAGCATGACCTAACCTTCTATGCCATAACCAAGCATCATGATTAACAATGAAACAATTTTTTACAAGATCATTAACATCAATATCAATTGTATAAATATTACCACATCTATTACCAACAAATAATGTCTTATTGTTACTAACATCCTTAATCACACATCTATTAGGCTCAAAAGTAACAAATATCCCTTATCACACAATTGACTAATGCTAATCAA
>SNVD02009385.1:0-38174 GCA_013180625.2 Boswellia sacra | reverse complement strand
GTTCGAGCAGTTTTCAAGAATGGTCTCCTTAAAAGAATCGGTGTTGGATTAGGAGATGTCTCATCCTCCATTTCAAGAACATAGAAGTCTGCTGGGAAAACCAATTGATTCACCTGCACAGCACATCTTCCACAACTCCCTTGGGATATGCATTAGAACGATCAGCAAGTTGAATGGTAATACCAGTTTTCGCAAGAGGTCCAAGATTTAAAGAAGCATAAATAGAATATGGCATGACATTAATAGATGCTCCTAAATCTAACATAGCTCTTGCAAACTTGGTATTACCAATGGTGCATGGAATGGTGAACTTACCTGGATCTTTGCATTTCGGAGGAATTTTTCTTTGCAATACAGCTGAAACATCATCCCCCACATTTACTTTCTCATTTCTTTTTAACTTTCTTTTGCTGGTGCATAACTCATTGAGACATTTTGTATAATGAGGTACTTGCTCGATAGCATCCAGAAGTGGTATATTTACCTCGATTTTGTGAGAAGTTTCCAGGATTTCTTGTTCTTATTCCTCCTTTGATTTTGCAAATCTACTAGGAAAAAGTGGAGGAGAAACATATGAAGGAATGGGAGTTATAGGATTTACCTGAGAAGTCAGTGTTTTGTTCATGGTGGAAATGGTGTCATCTCCTTCATCAGTTTGTGATTTCTTTGGCAGGACATCTAATTGCTCTTCATTTTGCAAAGTTATCGCACAAGAATTCTCTTTTGGATTGATCACCGTTTGACAAGATAATTTTTCTGAGTCTTGGCCCTCGAATGTGCTCATGCTAGTAGACAATTGTCCCATTTGATTTGCCAGGTTTTGGATACTTGCCCCAGTTTCCTGCTGGAATTGCATTGTGTTAGTGACAAGTGCATTAACAATATCCTGGAGTGACATACCTGAGTTTTCTAGAGCTGGTTGTGGCATTGGTGGTGACTGCATTTGAAATGGTTGCTGCACTCTAGGTTGATTAAAACCTTGTAGTTGATTTGGTATGGCATTTGGGACGATTGGTTGATGATTCCAATAACTGAAATTAGGGTGATCTTCCCATCCAGCATTGTAAGTGTTAGAGAAGGGATCATACCATTGCCTTGTTTGTCCTGGAAATCCATCCATGGCATTGGCTTGTTCCATATCTCCTTGCAAAGTTGGATACATGTCGATTGGATGCTCCATGGTAGAATATACCTCACATGCATAAGATTTCTGCTATGTCCTACAGCCATGTTTTCCACAAGAGAAGTTAACTCAAAAAGTTGTTGTTCAATGTTCGGAGTGCTTACCTCATTTACTCTCCATGGTAGTTGTGGCTCAAATCCGCCACTGAATTGATGGAAGTTTACTGCCATGTCGTCTAAACACAAACAATCAAAAAAGAAAAAACAAACAAAAATAAGAATTAACAATAAAAACAAAACAACAAATCGATTAGAAAATCAATCCCCGGCAACGGCGCCAAAAACTTGATGCGTTCGAAACTAGCAAGTATACTAGTCGCACAAGTAATAAAGTGATAAGTAAGATATCGTTCCCACGAGGATTGATTCTAATTGAATTTGTTATTTCCAACAACAATTAACTAAATGGGGGGGTTTTGTTGAATGATTAACTAAATGAAATAGAATGCAAATTAAGAATAACAAAACAGAAGTTAATTTGAATAAAAGATCAATGAGAGAAAATCTGGTTAAGGGATCCTTCTCTACCACAAGATATGGATTTGCGAATTAATCGTAGAATTGTCATCCAATTACACCATTGAAATTATCAACCGTAGATAACAACAAGCTCTGTTATCCCAATCTTTCCTTACTTTGTTGTTAAATAAAACAAGCTCTTTATTTAATCTCTATCCATTAAACAACCTAGAACAAGCTCTCTGAGTTTAATTCAATGGATGCATTATGATAAGAAAGATAGGTTGATCTAAGCAATAAACACACAAGCTCGGATTATTTAACTTAGGTTGTATTCTCCAATTGCAATCTCTGATCACAATTTTGCTACTAAGGATTAGAAATTCAAGACAATTACGGATCAAGATTTCTAGTCTAGCAATAGACAACAACCAGATTATATTCAGTTGGCCATTCGAAATACAATCCAGCAAGCAATCATAAGCATTAGATATAGGAAAATACAAGCAAATTCAATTAGAGAATTGGATAACAACTTCTTGCACAATCAACTTACAAAAACCATATCAGGGGCTTTGAAATCACCCTCAAACAATTCAGATTCAGCTACACATGTTTAAGAACGTGGTAAATACAATACAACATGGAGACATTCCAGAAAATGAAAGGGAAGGGAAAAACTTAGCAAATTTGATGTAATTCTCTTTGGATTGTAGTTCTTCCTCTTTCCAAGCTTCCTTTCTCCTTCAAGAACTCCAAGAGATGAAAGAATTCCAGAGCTGCAGCCTCACCACGTTCGCCCCTCTTCAAGTTATGAAAATAAAACCCTAAAATGTGTTTAAATACTCTGCTACAGTAACCTGCTACAGTGTCCCGTATTATACATGCTACAGTGATTTGTGGAATTATATTTCTATACTTCTCACACTGTTTTGATTACAACTTTTGGTACACTGAATGGATTTATAAACCGTAAATTTCTCCAGAAAATAGACTTCGAGAGCTTTCCAACGGTATATAATATGTCATCGGGTTCATTGTATATCAATACAATTAAATCCGAGAAGATGGTTGACTAGCAGAGGTGAAAATGAAGGGTTTTACTCCATTTTTGTGCAAGTTGCTCCAAAACTCCTACAAACATCAAAACCACACAAAACCATAAAAATACCAATGAATATAGCAAAGAAACATGGACAAATTGATATGAAAGTAATACATAAATAGACACCTATCACTAACACATACAAGATGTACTCCACTGCAAATGCCATGAAATTAATTATTGAAATTCATAGTATTTCATTAGTTTATCAATTTTTAAGTAATGGCTCTTATTATGATTATTGAAGGCAGTATTCATGACTTTTGCAGAATGTTAATGAGAATGGAAAAGCAGGAGCCATTTTTTTATGATATTCTTGTATTAATTAGTGGGTGTATTTGGTGTTTTGGCTTCCTTTTCTATCTAAGTTTAACGGTGCTCTAAACTACCTTGGAAGAGTAGTTTGTATATTAAAAGCAAGTAAACGAAAGCCTTAGCCACTTTCTGGGTCGAACTTTTAAAGATTTTCCGATTTTCGAAATTTGGTCAAATTAGGTCTAATTGCAAGCCAATCTTTTCAATTAAAAAAATTAAAATATTTTTTTCTTCTTCTTAAAATCATGAAAATCATGAATTTTTTTCAACATCTTAAAATTTTGAGAATTATGAATGAGGCATCTTTTCACGTCTAGCAAACTAAATTTATTACAAATCTCTTTGGGTGTCTCTTTGTAATGAAATGAAAACAAAATTATAAAATTAGTCAAGGACATTCTCTGACATTTTAATGAAATTAGTTCATTACATATCTCTTTTGGGGTTTTTAATATAATGGGGTAAAAGCCTTTTAATAATTTTTGAGAATATTTTGGTTAGAGAAAATTTGAATTTCAAAAAAAGAAAGAGAAAGATATTAGAGAGATTAGAGATTTTCTTTTTAGAAAGTTGGGTGAGATAATTTAAGAAAATTTAAATTTAGGAACAAATTAAAAGTGACATTTAAATTAATGATGAGAAAGACTTAAATAGATGGTGAGTTGGCACCACATGGAAAGTTATTATTTGTTGGACGCACCACATAAGCAAAATGAGGTGGTATACCACCTTGTATATATGTCTAACGTAGCCTCACTATGCGCCCATTTTAATTTCGACGGATGATAGGACAAAAATAAGTCAGATAAAACCGTGCCAGAAGAAAAGTAGAGATGAGTCAATTCTGATTCTATATATGGAATTGCCATATTCTTATAATCATATGAATAGCATTAACAGCAGACATGCTATATATTATTGCACGTTTTAAGATTTCTTGCTGCTTCCGTTAATATATAATAACAAAAAACACAGATGAGCTAGACATATCACCTTATTTTGCTACATGAGTGTGTTTCATAGTTGTTATATACTTTATCATGTAATGAATACAGTTAAAATTTCAGTTATTTCTCAATCCAACATATACATATTAACTTTTATTTTCATAAGCATCTATGATAATATGTCACCACTTAGTTGAATAGGTTCACCAAATACACAATGTGACCTTGTGGCTGGTGACTCTGTATCATAAGTTTTCTCTATAAGAGCCTTGTTTCCCTTCAGAGAATCAAGAAGCTTCAACAAGGATGCAACTTATGGAACTTCTTCCTTCCATACTTTGTGCGTTGACTGTGAGCATGATCACCATATATAATCTTGCTTCAAGATCTCTGGCATAGTCTCCAAATCAGATCATTCCAAGCCCATAGCTTCATGTCCAGGAAGGGGACTATGCTCCATTTCTTCTTGCATGACACCCCAGGTGGCCATAACCCTAATGCTATCAGCCTATCAACCTAATCCAAGCTAACAATGAGGCAATTACAAAATTCATCGTAAAGATGTAGACAATATCTATAATGATAAAATCTTATACTAATCTGTAACTTTTCTTAAAGGCTCAAAGGCATTGACCAGTTTATACACAAAAGTATGCAAATACATTGGCAAAACAAAGATTATATTAAGCATCATCCCTTCCGTTCGTAAAGCCAAAAGCCCACTGCCAATTGTAAAGCCAACAGTTTGTATGATATAGAGTTTTATTTAAATTTGGTTATCTTAGTGGCTTAAATAATTTATGATAGGACATTCACGCTATTTTTAAAACTTAGCTGGTAGTTTTAATAATAAAAGGATTACAGTTGAGTTTTACAAAAAGGAGTGATCGATTAATTAGATTTTATGTGTATGCATGACTTGGTTTATACGTGTAAGTAGTTATTTTTGTTTTAGCGCATTAGGTTAACGCAAGGGCTTTGGTTAGAGGTGCAAACTCAGAGGCTTTTGGAGACAATTTCATGTTTTTTCGGTTTGATTACTTGGGTATTATATTGGGAATTATGTTAGGATTAATGTAAAAAAGATTTAGACTAGAAATTTTGTAAAGGATTAGGTGACTGTCATATATTGATGATTTTATTGAAACCATATAAATTGAATATCATTCTAAATTTTTAGTATGGTATTCTAGACACAAAAAAAAAAAAAAAAATCTGTAAAATTTTGTTTTGCATCAAAAGCTTGAGTATTGAATTTGTTATGAATTTTTTAAGTTTCTGTCAAAAATCTAAAAGCTGCAGAATCTGTATTGTTCATAAATTACGAAATTATTTTAAATATGTTAGATATATTGAAAAATTCTGAAATTTTGTATGATATCTGTTCAATATAATTTTAGTTGTTCTGTAATTATTCTAAATTTTTTATTTTGGACAGAATTCACAGATAGGAAATGAAAATCCTTTAAAATAGTTTGACTTTAAATTGCTATAGGAAAATTTTCACAAAAGATTTTGTATGTCTAGTTTACCTTTGAAAAATTAAGGCTATCCAGATTTAAGTTGGAATTACTAAAATTTCTGAATTAGCCACTACTCAATATATAAGAGTCATATTTTGAAAGGTTTGGGTTAGGAATTTGATCGGAGTTTTGTACCACAATTTAGGTACTAAGTAAATGACTATATTGTGATACTTTTTGATTATGATTATATAGGATTTTCATTGTGAGACTTTGAATAGTAGGAGCTAATTTATGATTCATTTTTGGTATCGATTAAGGTACGTAATATGATTCAAGTACTGTGATATAAGTGTAACATGTTTTTTATGAATAAATAGTTTATGAAGAATTTTGATAAGAAATTATATGGTTTACTTGCTATTTTAGAATGTAAAAATTTAAGAAATCTAGAGTTTTAGTAAAGTTCTTACCCGTGTCTCGAAACCATTTTTTTAATCTTAAAGACCGTTTTTAGTAAGAGAAAATTTTAATAAATTGTTTACGTAAAAATCAAAATATTCTTTAAACTTTTCCTTAAACCTTTTTAGGAACTTTGCTATCTTAATAAACTTATATTCATCTATGAAAATATTATTAGAATGTGTGCATTTGAGCATTTATGATTTTAAGATGATTTTTGACTCATTATCTACGGCCTGTGAATATTGTTATGTACTATGATTAATGTTTTTTGGAATAAAATTCAGAAATCGTTATAAAAAAAAGAATAAAAAGCTTGTCGGTGCTGCAGATACTGGATAGAATGACAAGGACGCAGCGTATAATACAAAGTTGAGCAATTACAAGTTTACGATGAATGGACAAAATATGAGTGCAGATGAAATTGATTGCAGCTTGATTTAGCAAGCCAGATTATCCAAGGAAAAGTGCCGAATTGAGTTGACAAAAAGGGTAACTAAATTGAAGCCTACCTTTGTGAAATTCCTATCCCCTACATGATGCAAAGAAAGCTGACTAAACTCGTGCAATTATGAGAAATTGATTGCACATTAACTGATTTCGCAAGTCAGATTATCCAAGAAAAAGTGCAGAATTGAGAAGGTGATGAATAGTTGCGTTAACAGAGGGGTCAACTTGAGAAGGAGATGAACAATTGCATTAACGGAAGCCGTAATACGGCTTAAACGTAGTTAATTAATTTAATCAAAAGGTGTGATGTTGCAAATTAAAAGGATTGACATACAACTGCCATCGTAGTTGGAATCTAAACTTTGTATTCAAAAGTATAGCATTACTGTAACGGCATTACAGTTTTGAAATAGCTCAGGCCACAGATGGAATTGACAATGAAATGAAAACAGCAGTGCCAAATTTACAAGAAATATCAAGAAATGGGTTCAAGAAGTTGGTGAGGTCAAGAGAACAAGTTAGACACATTGATGACTCCTGGTGTAGATATTGTTCATGTTCTTGCAATTGGTGAATTCCCTGGAAGTGGTGTCCCTGCGCTTCTGGAGATGATAGTAAGCGTGAGGCTTTTGGCATTTACTTTGGAGGATCAAAGGGAACACAGCCGAAGCTAATAGAAATTGCATATGGCTTTGGCTACCAAATATTACGGGGCCTCCCTCCTCCGCACTTTTTTTTTTTTTAAATTAATTAATTAATTTTTTAAGATGGAGTAGTACCGTGTTATCCAATCCCTGGAATTACGAACCGGCACTATATCCATACGTCGGTTTTTCATTCGAAACACGTTATTCTGCACAGCCGGATAGCAAATATTTAATTAAGAAATCAAAGGTCCTCGCAAATGGATAATCTTAACTCTCATAAAAGAAACATTTTTATACTGAGAAGGTATATATAATGTTGATTGAAAACATCTAATAGTTGAAATTTTATTTAAAATATAATAAATAATCTTCAAGAATTAAAATTGAACACGAGTTAAAGCTGTCTCTGCTTGTCTATGTATAATAATACGCTCTATCGTTTGAGCTTATTCTCATCGTTGACCAAAGGAAAGAGGTGAAGTAATGGCGATCAATGGACGAACTTCTACTTGCTTCTTCATCTTCACCATCACATTATTTATCTCAATCAACGGCCAGGAGTTCCCTCTTACAGAAGCAACCATAGATGAGATTCAAAGAGCGTTTGCCCAAAAGAAGTTGACATCAAGACAACTGGTGGACTTCTACATAGCCCAGATCGAAACCTTAAACCCTTCACTTCGCAGCGTGTTAGAAGTGAACCCAGATGCGAGAACTCAAGCGGAAGAGGCTGACTTGGAGAGGGAGAGGAACCTTGAGGGCCGTGGTGGATTCTTGGGAGAGCTGCATGGCATTCCGGTGTTGCTGAAGGACACGATTGCCACCAAGGATAAGCTGAACACGACTGCTGGGTCGTATGCGTTGGTGGGATCCGTGGTTCCTCGTGACGCCACCGTCGTGGAGCGGTTGAGAAGTGCTGGGGCTGTCATTTTGGGAAAGACCTCTCTCTCAGAGTGGTACAACTTTCGGTCTTTAGGCAAGGTTCCTAATGGTTGGTGCGCTAGAGCGGGGCAAGCTCAGGTCAGCTCTCTTGTCTTCAACTTCATTAGATTGCTGATTGTGATGTTCCAAGCTTGTACTAGAAATAAATTATGTTAGAAATAAGAGAAAATAACAAAATTAAAAGAATTGTTTTAAATTTCAATAAAAACTTCTATACTTCTATGGTCTAGTTAAAGGGTTGGTATTATATATTATATATATGTTACAAATAAAAAGCCCTCTCCACTTTTGCAATTATTGAAATTAACCCTGTAAATAATTGAGAAGACTTTTCAAGTTCCTTGACATTAATGCAGACCATCTTCCTCACTCAAAACTATTGTTTGGGTAAGTAGTAGAGATGAATTTTTTACGCTCTTGAGTGTCTGCCTTGCCAGTTTTCCTCTAAATGAAGTATCCAACGAATCATAGCTCATAAAAGTGTCTCCTACCCGAAATTGTATACATGTTTGAGGTTTAAGGTCCAAAATGCTGATCCATGGCTAGCAACCTAGCAGAGTGTGTCAAGTGTAAGTGTATATATTTTCACACCAGAAACTACAAATCAGAAATCACAAAGTGCTCTTTTTGTGTAGAAGTTGCCTTGATGCCTTCAACTTATTATGTGTAAGTTTCTTTGGGTAAAGATTTATTGTTAATTCTCTCTTGTTGTATAACGTGCAGAATCCTTACCTTCCATCAGGGGATCCATGTGGGTCAAGCAGTGGATCAGCTATTTCAGTTGCCGCCAATATGGTGGTAGTGTCTCTTGGGACTGAGACTCATGGTTCCATCCTCTGTCCTGCTGATTACAACTCTGTAGTTGGCTTCAAACCAACTGTTGGACTCACCAGCCGAGCTGGTGTCATTCCAGTTTTGCCTCTCCTCGATACCATTGGGTAAGATTCTGTTTCCCTATATGGCAGCTCTGTTAGAATTAGTCTTATTCACAGGAATCAACTACATTGTCTAATATTTCTGCAAAGTTGTACACGTCTGTATTAACTAACTCTAAATTCTCATCATGATGAAATCTTCAGACCTCTAAGCAGGACAGTGTCTGATGCAGTTTATGTACTTGATGTGATTGCGGGATTTGACCCAAGAGATTATGAGGCAACAATTGAAGCGGCCAAGTTCATTCCTGTTGGAGGTTTTAAGCAATTCCTCAACCTAGATGGGCTTAAAGGGAAGAGACTAGGGGTTGTCAGACATCCCTTTTTGAACTCTCTAAATGGTTCCAATATCATTATAGCTTTTGAGCAGCATCTTAACACACTAAGGTATAAAAAAACAGGTCTTTTTTATTTTCTTAAAATTTTTTGATACTTGAGAAATGCAAACGCATTCATTTGTGTTAAAGGCAGCACCAAATATATTGTTCTTGTGTTCTGAATTTCTGTAGGCAAAGTGGGGCAACAATTGTGGACAATCTGGAAATAGCAAATATTGATGTAATTTTAAATCCTGCTAGAAGTGGGGAACTAACTGTGATGTTGGCTGGGTTCAAGGTCTCTATAAATGATTACCTTAAAGAGCTTGTTTCTTCTCCTGTGAGGTCGCTGGCTGACATCATTGCCTTCAATCAAAATAATGCTGATCTGGTAAGCATGTGTTTTGCTAATTAATGCTACTTCTTACAAGAAAATGAAGTGAAGCTAGTTGGATTGCTAATATGATACTGATATCAAAGTTGTTCAATATTTATATAAATAATTAGCAGTGGTAGATGAACATGGTTTAAAGTAAATTTTCGTTGGAAAAATTGAAAGAGAGATTTTCACGGATCTGACTTGATGTTTTGAAAGAGAAGGCATTTCCCTATAAATTCTCATATTCTCTTTTTCGAATGCTCAATGTAGGAGAAGGTCAGAGAGTATGGTCAGGACACTTTCATATCTGCAGAGAAGACTAGTGGATTTGGAGAAATAGAGAGGAAGGCAGTTGAGTTAATGGAAAAACTGAAGCGAGATGGATTGGAGAAACTGATGACAGAACATCAACTGGATGCAATAGTGACACCAGGTTCCCATGCCATTCCAGTGCTGGCAATTGGTGGCTACCCAGGGATTACTGTTCCAGCAGGGTATGATAACAATGGGATGCCATTTGGGATATGCTTCGGGGGATTAAGAGGTACCGAACCAAAGCTTATTGAAATCGCTTATGCTTTTGAGCAAGCTACCATGGTAAGGAGGCCTCCTTTCTTCAAATCGTTTGGATTGATAGAAGAAAAATTTATCCAGAGAACATGATGGTTTGGTCTCATTGTGACTGTACAGTTTCTGTATTATTACTCTCCTTTTGTGTTGTAACATGCCACTGACATGAAATTAACTTTGGCACCTCTGCAGTTGTCAATTTGTGGTTCCACTAGAATAAAGTGAAGAATGAGAAGGAAAAAAAAGAAAAAAAAAGGGAAACTTGGTCCATATTGTAAATTCAACTTTTTATGAAAGCTAAAATTACTAATGAGATGTTCATTTGAGTTTAGTAAATCAGTGAGTATTTCGGACAGGGTGATTGTGCATAAATTATACTTATTTATTAGATTACTAAACAATTTTGTGTCACTGCTCACCATTCATATCTGCCTTTTGCTCTGGCTTGTGAAACCTGATAAATATCCTGTCCTGTTGGATATCAGACATTAATGGGACTTGGGACAAGCTCCAACTGTCACTTCAGTTTGTGGTCCTTTGCCCCAGTCAAAGTTATGGTTTTCTCTGGTTCTTCCTTTTCATTCTTTCAGTGCAGCATATGATTGATTGAACTCGAAAGAATTTTCATAAAATCCACAGCCAGTAAATACCATTTCTGCGCAGATGTGGACAAGAATACATCATGTTTCATGCCTGTAAAGTAACAAAAGTAAAGGAGTTTAAACGAAGAACAGATAAGGAGTCAAAATAAAATAAAACAGAAGGATGCGCTATTCAATCAATATTTCAAATGATTTAGGCCTGAATTATAAGGCAGGCATCTCTGTTTGAACATCCAAGGCAATTAATTGGGCCCATAAATAGAGTTGTAGTGGTGCTTCACTCTTCATCAAACCTGCCTAAACTGACTATTATATTCTAATATGATCCAATCCATTTTTTATTGCTTTTCAGTTTTATTTAAATAGTTGTTCTATTAAATCCTTTTTTTTTTAAAACCTCATTTTTTAGTTTACCCTATTAAAAAATTTAAATTATTGTTATTTTCTCATTAAATCCTACTTAATTTGCATTTTATCCTTCTTCTTATTCAATTTTAATTCAACTTTCTTTGCTCAAATCGTGCCGTATTGTAAATTCAACATTTTATGAAGGCTAAAATTACTAATTAGATGTTCATTTGAGTTTAGTGAAACCAGTGAGTATTTCGGACTGGGTGACTGTGCATAAATTATACTTATCAGATTACTAACCAATTTAATGTTAGTACGTACTCACCGTTCATATCCGCCTTTTGCTTTGGCTTATGAAACCTGATAAATATCCTGTTCTGTTGGATATATGACATTGATGGGACTTGGGACAAGCTCCAATGATCACTACAGCTTGTGATCCTTTACTTCCTTTTCGAACTTTCGGTGCAGCATACGATTAATTGAACTCGAAAGAATTTTCACAAAATCCACATTACCATTTGTTCGCATATGTAGACAAGAATACATCGTGTTTCATGCCTCTATTATAAGAGATAGAATCCTCTCTTAACCATCGGGACCATCTAGTGGGACCATCTCACGTAATGGCATATATACATTTCTTATCTTGTCGAAATTGAAGTCTAAATGTGAGTCGTTCGACTCCATGAATTGGTATTTCCATCAGATATGGCTGCCAATTCTTCACCACTCATCGTTTCTCTCTTCTCATCACTGCTTCCTATACTTCTAGCAATATTCTTAACTGCGCCACTAACCATTAACGTGAGCAATGCATTTTCAATTGAAGAAGCAACGGTAGAAGACCTTCAACTGGCTTTTAAGCAGAACCAACTCACATCAAGGCAACTCGTTGAGTTCTACCTTGGAGAAATCCGCAGACTCAACCCTGTGCATAGAGGGGTCATAGAGGTGAATCCTGATGCATTATATCTAGCCGATAAGGCTGACAAAGAGCGTAATGCTGGAGCCCCAAGCTCAAAGCTTGGTTTGCATGGAATTCCCATTTTGCTCAAGGACAATATAGCAACTGAAGATAAGATGAACACAACAGCTGGTTCATTGACGCTGCTAGGCTCGGTTGTGCCGCGGGATGCATTCGTGGTTATCAAGTTGATTCAGGCTGGGGCAATTATTTTGGGAAAGGCGAGCATGAGTGAGTGGGCTCATTTTAGGTCGTTTGATGCACCAAATGGTTGGTGCGCCAGAAGTGGTCAAGGAAAGGTAAGTGGAGGATCATTTTTGTTACTTGTAAACTCAATCAAAGTGTATTACATATATTATACTTGGGTCATTGTTTTGATTTTAATTTTCAATAAATTCAATCAGTTGTACCAAATCTTTACCTGTCAATCATGGTCAAAGGAAAATTTATCAGCAGCAAGGCCAACTGTTATGGAGAGTAAGAGTATATTATTATAGTTTTGGCTTTTGCTTAATGAAGTAGGCAAGTTTTTCCCATTTCCAAGCAAGTATCGAAGAATTCTATGTGCAGAATCCTTATGTTCTGACGGCAAGTTTTTGTGGATCAACTAATGGATCAGCAATATCTGTAGCAGCAAATATGGCAGCAGTGTCACTGGGGACTGAGACTGATGGCTCCGTCTGATGCCCATCTAGCTCTAATTCTGTTGTGGGAATGAAACCAACTGTTGGTCTCACCAGCCGAGATAGTGTCATCCCAATCTCTCCAAGACAGGACACTGTTGGGTAAGTGACGCCATGAACTCGCAAAACAGTTTTAAGAATAGGTATTTCAACTACCGCAATATAATATGAACACTAAAATAGTTTTGAGTTCTATTTGAGCAGATGAGGAAATTTTTAATGCTACAAGTATTCTAGAGTCAGTAGTCTAGATTTAGAATCCACTTGATCAATCATCCTCTTTGCAGTGAAACAGGGGATTTTCCATCACGGCATGATTTTCCATGACAAGAAAAATAGATGGAAAAATTCAATGTCCCAAAGTTTGGTCTTTGAAATTTTAGTGATGATTTATAACTATGTAAATCTTTGTATTGTTGCCTATTAACAGCATCTGAAGCATAAGCCATAAATTGACTCTGGTTTCTTTAGCAAAAACTTATTATGTTCTGTAGTTCTGTTATATAGTAAAAAGTTAACATTCTTTTTCGCTTCATACAGGCCTATTTGCAGGACTGTGGCAGATTCTGTTTACGTTCTTGATGCCATTGTAGGCCTTGATCATAATGATGAAGCAACCAGAAAAGGATCAGAGTACATCCAAATGGTGGCTACAAACAATTTTTTCGTCCTTATGGGCTCAAAGGGAAGAGATTGGGGATTTTGAGAAATCTAGCCTTTAATTATGATAACAGATCTGAAGTTAGGAAAGCGTTTGACCACCATATCCAGACACTAAGGTAGCATCACATAACCAAGTTTAAATAATTGTTAGTTAGAGTCTAGCTGAGCAGCCTAACTTAATAAAATTTATAATATTTAATTGTTTTCTGTAACTTAAGACAAATGGGGGCACTTTTGGTGGACAATGTGAAAATAGCTAACATTGACCTTATCTTGGATGGCGATGAAAGTGGTGAAACATCAGCATTACAAGCTGAGTTCAAACTGGCCTTGAATGCCTACCTTAAAGGATTACTGGCTTCCCCAGTGCAGTCCCTGGCAGATGTTATAGCATTCAACAAGCAACTCTCAAAATTGGTAAGCATATGAACTTCGATAGTCACTTTCGGTATATTGCACTATATTTATTTTGATATGTAAGAAGTTCATATTTGATCATGAGCTATTACTGGTTATGCAGTAGATGATCGATGAATATGGCCAATCTGTTTCTGAAATGGCCCAAGCCACAGATGGAATTGACAACAAGGTACAAGCAGCATTGTTGAATTTAACAAAGCTTTCAAGAGATGGCTTTGAAAAGTTGATGAGGGATAACATGCTAGATGCTTTAGTGACTCCTGATTCGGATATTTCTACTGTTCTTGCAATTGGAAGGTTTCCAGGAACTTGTGTCCCTGCTGGATATGATACTAATGGTATGCCTTTTGGCATTTTTTTTGGTGGATTAAAGGGCACAGAGCCAAAGCTTATGGAGATTGCATATAGCTTTGAGCAGGCTACAAAGATTAGAAAGCCTCCTTCCAGTAACATGGTCAATAATTTGCAATTAAGCAGGATAAATTACAATTTTGCAATTATACTTTGTTACAGTACACTACTTTTTTCAGTAATAGAAGGGCTACACTTATAATCTACATACAACCTAAACTTTACAATATGATGTGACAGTCTATATAATAAAATCCTTTGAAGATGTAACTTCTCTCGTTTTTTTTTCTCTTCCAGTAAATTTTTGTCATATAGATTGTCACATCAGGTTGTAGAGTTTGGGTTATATGTAGATTGTAAGTCTAATACTACTTGTAACATCCTACATCGCTTGGGAATATGATGTGATATGTGCTTAAATACCTTATGAGCTCCTTAAGCTGTTAGAGGTCTTTTGGGTTGCAAACCCGCAAATAAAACCGTGACGGACTGTTTGTCCAAAGCGGAAAATATCTAACAGTGGGCTGGGGTATTGGGCTTTGGCCATGTGTGGAGGCCACCGCTTGAGACTGTGTGGGGGCCACCACTTGAGGTTTATGGGGACCGCAAAGTGCCACATGCGAGACCACGAGTGCTACATGCGGGCCGGGATGTTACAAATGGTATCAGAGCGTAGCCCAACCGGAAGTGTGGGATGTCACCCTGGGGATATAAGCTCAATCAAGCGAGGACCCTTGATTCCTAAGGGGGGGTGAATGTAACATCCCACATTATATCCCAATCAAGCGAGGACCCTTGATTCTTAAGGGGGGGTGAATGTAACATCAAGCGAGGACCCTTGATTCCTAAAGGGGGGTGAATGTAACATCCCACATTATATCCCAATCAAGCGAGGACCCTTGATTCTTAAGGGGGGGTGAATGTAACATCCCTGGGGATATAAGCTCAATCAAGCGAGGACCCTTGATTCCTAAGGGGGGGTGAATGTAACATCCCACATTATATCCCAATCAAGCGAGGACTCTTGATTCTTAAGGGGGGGGTGAATGTAACATCCCACATCGCTTGGGAATATGATGTGATATGTGCTTAAATACTTTGTGAGCTCCTTAAGCTGTTGGAGGCATTTTGGGTTGCAAAGCTCGAATTGTGAGCTCCTTAAGCTGTTGGAGGCATTTTGGGTTGCAAAGCTCGAAATAAAACCGTGACGGACTGTGTGTCCAAAGCGGACAATATCCAACAGTGGGCCGGGGTATTGGGCTTTGCCCATGCGTGGGGGCCACCCCTTGAGACTGTGTGGGGGTCACCACTTGAGGGTTTATGGGGACCGCAAAGTGTCACACATAGTGCAAAGTGCCACATGCGGGCCGGGATGTTACAAATGGTATCTGTTACATATGGTATCAAAGCCTAGCCCAACAGGAAGTGTGGGATGTCACCCTGAGGATATAAGCCCAATCAAGCGAGGACCCTTGATTGGGGGTGAATGTAACATCCCACATCGCTTGGAAATATAATGTGATATGTGCTTAAATATTTTGTGAGCTCCTTAAGCTGTTGGCGGCCTTTTGGGTTGCAAAACCCGAAAATAAAACCGTGACGGATTGTGTGTCCAAAGCGGACAATATCCAACAGTGGACCGGGGTATTGGGCTTTCCCCACACGTGAGGGCCACCTCTTGAGACTTTATGGGGGCCACCTCTCGAAGGCACGCATGGGGGCCATCGCTTGAGACTGTGTGGAGGCCACCATTTGAGGGTTTATGGGGACTGTAAAATGCAAAGTATCACATGTGGACCGGGATGTTACACTACTACTGTTTCAATAAACCCTGCATGTTACAAGGAAACTTTATTAAAATCCTGCATGTTACAAGGAAACTTTATTAAAATGAAAGTGGTGCAACTATAGTGGACAATCTTGAAATAGCATGTGTAGACGAAAGAAAATCATAATATTGCAATGTAGAGTTGCATTTGCTCATTTACAAAAAATTGCACCTTGGAATCCATTCTGAAGATCAGTGATAATTTCGGGATTGAAGTCGATCTATCAAACTCCTAGCAACTTCATGTGTACACACAATTCATAATTACCTTTTGTTGTCTCTTCTGATGCACATGATACAACTCCTGTTGGTTTATAATGTAACATTATTGTTTGAACATGTTTCAGTGTAACAGACAGACGGCAGCCCAAGTATGAGCAAGCACTCCACATTTCTCTCCTAGACAGGACAGTGTTGGGTAAATTTCTGTATGCCATGCTCAACTATTGATGACAAAGTTCATTCCTTGGATTACTAACCAATCTATGTTCAACTCTTTATGTGTTAGACATTTTGGAAATTCTTATGCAAACGTGTGATACACATAATGGATTCACATTTTCATAGTGGCTATATTTCAAAATTCAGTGCAATTACTTAAAAGCCCCATTAGGGACCATCTTGTCATAATTACTTTGGTTTATTCTCAATAATGATTAATTTTTTAAGTTATCCGCTTTTATAGTTAATATGATCATTTTTTTATAATTGTTATTTTTCATAAATGGTTATTTTCAAAGAGAAAAAGTAATATTTAATAAGAACTAATTTTGCAAAAGAAAAGGGAATTTTAAATGATTATATAATTTGTAGGAATGGTTTTTCTTGTAAGTTGCAAATGAAGTGGTAATTTTCTTTGTGGCTGTTTGCACAAATTAAATGATATTTTGTATATGAAAATAGTTATTTTTAAAAGTGGCTTCTGTTGCAAATAAATGATATTTTAAATGCCTATTATTATTTTCGAATGCCATTCTATTATTGAATGATCATTTTTGAAAATGTTTATCTTCATAAAATACATCTAACTTTTTTTTTTTTATAAATGATTAATTTTTAAGATGGCTATTTTTGTTAATCAAATTATAATAGTTAATTTTAAAGATGGTTATTTTTGCAAATAAAATGGCTATTTATGGTGCGATTCTTTGGCGGATGTTATAGCATTCAACAATAAATGCTCAAAAAAGGCAAGTACATAGCCATTCTGTTTTCAGAAAGCAGCATTGTTCAATTTAGTAACCGTCAAGAGAGGTCTTTGAGAAGTTGACGTAGGATAACAAGCTAGATGTATAAGTGACTCCTCGGTCAGGGATTTTTCTTCTGTTCATCCAATTGGTGGATTCCGAGGAATTAGTGTCCTTTTTGGATATGATAGACGTATGAATTTGGATATTGGAAGCGTATACTCGTAGTGATAGATAGATTTACAAGAAATCACCACTATAATCCGCTATGGGAAGTCTTACTATACTCCAAAGTCGAAGAACACTCATGAGGTGTGGTTATTACATGAAAAGAACCGCTAAAATGATCCACAACAAAAAAACTTCATGGATTAAGGTTAATATGATTATTTATATATGACAAAGAAACTCTAAAACTAATAAACTACTTAGCGGTGCACCACACTATAAGTGCCCAATTATAATAGACGTAAAGCCCAGCAATAGTAATTGGGAGCTTTTGGCATTTGTTTCAGGGGTTTAAAGGGCACACAGCCTGAGTTATAGAAATTGCATAGAGCTTTGAGCAGTTCATCTTGCAAAGCTTAAAGTTCATTTTGCAGTTGATATTTCTATAGTGGCTTTGGCTGTAGCAATTCATTTTGCGGTTGATATTTCTATAGTGGCTCTGGCTGTAGCATTTATGAAGAACCACTAAATCCGAATAAGAGAACTCACCATCCGCAGAATATTGTTTATTTTCCCTCCCATAAAGAAAAATTTGTACAATTTTCAACTTTCTGGATGCAATCATGCATTGCTTGATTAAGCACATTTTATCGAAAGCGTTCTAGTGGCTTTACATAGAATATTAATTATTTAAAAGTCGCAGAAATATTATTATCAAATTGACCTTTATTGTCATTAGAAACATCTGCACAGAATCCATATCTTAATTATTTACTACTAAGCATTTCTTATTGAAAACGAAGTCCAATTGTTTGTCAGCGCCCTGTTGACTGCATCTGTTGATCTTTCTTTCCACCACTGCTCAACAATGGCTGCCATTCCTTCACCAGCCAACATTTCTCCTTTCTTGTTACTGCTTTTGATACTTCTGGCATCATCATCATCAGGGTCGTCGCTCACCATTGATCGCAATAGATTTTCAGTAAAAGAAGCAACTATAGACGACCTCCAGCTAGCTTTCCAACAAAATCAACTCACGTCGCGGCAACTTGTTGAGTTCTACCTCGGGAAAATCCAACGACTCAACCCCATCCTTAGAGGGGTCATAGAGGTGAATCCTGATGCATTATATTTAGCTGATAAGGCTGACAAGGAGCGCAAGGCTGGAAAACCAAGTTCAAAGTTTGCTTTGCATGGTATTCCTATTGTGCTCAAGGACAACATCGCAACCAAAGATAAGATGAACACAACAGCTGGCTCATTTGCTCTGCTGGGCTCGGTCGTGCCCCGGGATGCTTTCGTGGTTACCAAGTTGATTCAGGCTGGAGCTATTATTTTGGGAAAGGCTAGCATGAAAGAGTGGGCTGGTTTTCGGTCACCTGATACTCCCCTCAGCTGGTGTGCTAGAAGTGGCCTAGGAAAGGTCAGTGGAGGATAATTTTTTAGTTATATAATAAGCTCAGTGAACTTAGCTTTCCTGAAAGATGTTACTTTATCTTTTTGCCATGAATCGATCTCAGCAAATGAGATTATACGTAGCCCATGATCAGGTGAAATTTGCATTTGCCAGCCAAATTTTATGTAAAGAAATGGCAAATGTTCTAGTCTGTTCTTTGATGGGATAATGCTTTGCCAAATTCATCTTTTCTAGCTACTATTATTTAAAAAAAAAAAAATTGACAAAATCTTCCTGCAGAATCCTTATCTTCTTTCGCAAAGTCCTTGTGGATCAAGTAGTGGATCAGGAATATCGGTAGCAGCAAACATGGCAGCAGTGTCACTAGGGACTGAAACTGCTGGCTCCATCTTGTGCCCATCTAGTGCTAACTCAGTTGTGGGAATCAAACCAACGGTTGGCCTCACTAGCCGAGATGGTGTCATCCCAATCTCTCCTAGACAGGACACTGTTGGGTAAGTAATTTTCAGAATTTCAGAGGAACTTAACAATAAATTTCAATGATAGTGGACGATGTCTTGTGTTTATTAATTTGAAATAAAGGTTGACATTAACTTTCCTTAAATTTCCTTTTCATGTCTTATCTCTGCAGCATATAAACATAATTATCAAATTAACGTTATGGACAAAGCTTATTGCTCTATTCCAAAATAAACATTAATCAAAGAAAGATTCTTGCGATGTTGGATTTGCACAGGCCTATTTGCAGGACTGTAACAGATGCAGTTTATGTTCTTGATGCCATAGTAGGCTTTGATTACAATGATAAAGCAACCAGAGAAGCATCAAAATACATCCCTTGTGGTGGCTACAAACAGTTTCTAAAGCGTAATGGACTCCAAAGAAAAAGATTGGGGATAGTGAGAAACCCATCCTTTAACATTGCAAATAGCTCAGAAGTGACTAAAGCTTTTGAGCACCATATCCAGATTTTAAGGTAGCAATACAAACTGTTTCAATTGATTGTTATGTTTGTCACAAGCTGAGTAGTCTTAACAAATTATAACAAAATGTGATGATTTTATGCGAGCTAAGACAACAAGGTGCAGTTTTGGTGGAAAATCTGGAAATAACCAACGTTGATGTTATCATGGACGTCATTGCAAGTGGGCAACAATTAGCATTGGCAGCCGAATTCAAAGTGGCCTTGAATGCATACCTGAAGCGACTAATTGCTTCCCCTGTGAGATCGTTGGCAGATGTTATAGCATTCAACAGAAAATTCTCTGAATTGGTAACTAAATAATAATAAAATTCTTCCTTTTATACATTGTTCAAGATTTACTTGACATACTAATTTCTCATGTAGGAAATGATCAGGGAATATGGGCAATCTATTTTTGAAGAAGCGCAGGCCACAAATGGACTTGATGACAATGAAGTGAAGTCGGCATTGTTAAACTTAACAAAACTTTCAAGAGAAGGGTTTGAGAAGTTGATGAAGGAGAACAAGCTAGATGCAATGGTGACACCTGGTCTACATATTTATGCTGTCCTTGGAATTGGTGGATTTCCAGGTATCAGTGTTCCTGCTGGATATGATACCATGGGTTATCCTTTTGGTATTTACTTTGGAGGATTAAGGGGCTCAGAGCCGAAGCTTATAGAGATTGCATATGGCTTCGAGCAGGCTACCAAGATTAGGAAGCCTCCTTCATTCAAGCCTTAAAGCTTTGTTATAAGAATGGTATAATTGTCTGCCATGAACTCCTAGATCCAATAATGTAACAGATGCAAACATAACCTATTGCAATAATAACCGGTAAAGGAACTATTCATGAGAGTGTTATTTCCTTAAGCCTTGTCGATGGCTACTGTCTAATGCAGCAGTCTCCAATGGATGAAATGTCATTCTTCAGATTAAACTCATCTGGGTGCGAAGAGCAGAAAAAGTAATACATATGTTAATTAATTTGAATGATTACAAGAAGAATGATTGACAAGACTCTTTCTTTCTTTTTGTTTTTTATTTTTATTTCAAGTCAATTTAGTCTAGTTATATCAAATGAACGTAAATAATGTTTCAGTTTTTATTTTTTAAACACAATACCAGTGATTATATAGTATGTATTACGCATTATACTACTATTGTGCATATTTAATATTTTATTTTTCGTATACATTTTTATTTTAAATTTTATTTAAATTATTATAATTCTATAATATTCTAATTATGTATTTCATTTGACACTTCCTATCTAGTCTCATAAATTCTCTAAATCCACTTGTATATATATATGAGTAGATTTCAACTCACAAATAAAACTTCCATTCATTTAAGTCGAGTTGTGTATTTGAATGATTGCAACATGTGGTAGGCTACAAGTTCAATTGGCAGCCGAAAAACTCTATTATGGACTCATTTGCGTAATTTGTGAGGAAATGTTAGAGGGCTGAATCAGGCTGCTTGGTTGGTTATACATTTTTCGCAAAAAGAGTCCGACTACAGTGCAGCCGGTGTAATCATACACGGGCTGCTTTTACAATTTTTAAGGAGGTGTTTACAACTTTTCCACCCTCCTTTCCTTAAAAGCAGCGGCTGCACCGATACAGCCGCTGCACTCTAGCTTTTCCCACTCTCAGTGATATTATACTTCAGTTTATTAGCAATTAGACACATGCGTTAAAAATCAATGACTGCCCATGTGAACTATTTAGTGGGCCGAGTCAGTGACAGCCTTGAATTTTCCAACAGCTTTTTGACCAGTGGTTTTGTGGACCTTATCAGTTACCACAGGAAGAAAGAAATAATATACCCTTATCCGAAACAACACAGCCTCCAGTTCCTGATTGGTTTTACTGAAATGCTAGGGGCTTGCTTTCTTTTCTTTCTATTCTCCCTACTTTAGTCTGCATGGTGACTATTCTTTATTTAAACTGAATTGCCCTGTTGACTACATGAGTCAGTCTCTCTCTCAATCACAGCTGAACAATGGCTACCAATTCTTCACCACCGAGCTTTCCTCTTTTGCTATTTCTAGCAGTATTGTCATCATCTGGATCACTCACCATTATGATCAATGCACTGTCAATAAAAGAAGCAACCGTAGACGATCTCCAGCTCGCTTTCAAGCAAAACCAACTCACTTCCAGGAAATTAGTTGAGTTCTATCTTGGAGAAATCCGCAGACTCAACCCGGTGCTTAGAGGGGTCATTGAGGTGAACCCGGACGCATTACTGCTTGCTGAAAAGGCTGATCAAGAGCGTAAAGCTGGAGCACCAAGGTCAAAGCTTGCCTTGCATGGTATTCCCATTTTGGTCAAGGACAATATAGCAACCAAAGATAAGATGAACACCACAGCTGGCTCATTCGCGCTGCTAGGCTCTATTGTGCCTCGGCCTGCATTTGTGGTTACCAAGTTGATTCAATCTGGAGCTATTATTTTGGGAAAGGCTAGCATGACTGAGTGGGCTGCATTTAGGGGTACACCAAATGGCTGGTGTGCTAGAAGCGGTCAAGGAAAGGTCAGTGGATGATATCTTTTATTTGCTCATAGCAAATGATTATATGTAGATAATGGTCAAAGGAAATTTGCCAGTAACAATAACTAAATTTTATGTAGACGAAGATTCTGCCAGATTTTTCTAAGTCTCTTCTTTTACGTGATAATGCTCTGTCAAATTCTATCTTACAAACACTTGACAGAAATTGACAAAATTTCTGTGCAGAATCCTTATTTTTTAGGGGGAGATCCTTGTGGGTCGAGTAGTGGATCCGCAATATCAGTGGCAGCAAATATGGCAGCAGTATCACTGGGGACTGAGACTGCTGGCTCCATCTTATGCCCATCTAGCGCTAACTCAGTTGTCGGAATCAAACCAACTGTTGGTCTCACCAGCCGAGATGGTGTTGTCCCAATATCCCCTAGACAGGACACTGTTGGGTAAGCGATATCCTTAAAAGTTTCCACACCAAAATCTTACGTGGTCTCTAAAATTTGAACCGTTGTAATAATGTTTTAAATTGAATGGTAACTTGACATGATATTAAACTTCTATATCTGCGTATTTGCATTTGTTGTTTGTTCTGTATTTGAGTTTAAGAACCCAAGTTTGGTTACGAATTATTAGCCCACATTCTGAATACGTTTTTGGTGTCTCTATTACTTAGTAGCATTAAGAATAATTCATCCAAATAAACTCTCTTGATGAACCACTTTGCTCTGTTTTCGCTTAAATTTTTTACTCTCTACATTCTTAAAATTTAAACAGTAACTAAAGAAAGGCTCCTGTCATGTTGATTTCACACAGGCCTATTTGTCGGACTGTAACAGATGCAGTTTATGTTCTTGATGCCATTGTAGGCTTTGATCATAATGATAAAGCAACCAGAGAAGCATCAAAGTACATTCCTCGTGGTGGCTACAAACAGTTTCTTAAACCTCGTGGGCTACTAAGGAAGAGATTGGGGATTAGGAGGAATATACTGTTGAACTTTTCGAACGACTCCGACACTGATAAAGCTTTTGAGCACCATTTACAGACGTTAAGGTAGAAAAAACAACCATTTTCAACTACTTTTGAAGTTTGTCACAGGTTGGGCACTCTTAAACTAATTATAACAAAATGGGTTGATTTTATGCAAGTTAAGACAACAAGGTGCAGTTTTGGTGGACCTGAAAATAGCCAACATTGATGGTATCATTGAAGCTATTGGAAGTAGCGAACAATTAGCATTGGAGGCTGAATTCAAAATTGCCTTGAATGCATACCTGAAGGGACTAATTGCTTCCCCAGTGAAATCTTTGGCAGATGTTATAGCATTCAACAAGAAATTTTCAAAATTGGTAACTAAATGACCATGCATTCCCTCCATTTATACATTATTCAACATTTACTTGACATACTAATGATCTGCAGGAAAAGATCAAGGAATATGGGCAATCTGTTTTTGAAGAAGCGCAGGCCACAAATGGAATTGACAATGAAGTGAAAGCAGCATTGTTGAACTTAACAAAAGCTTCAAGATATGGTTTTGAGAAGTTCATGAAGGAGAACAAGCTAGATGCACTCGTAACAACTGATCTAACTATCGTTGAGCTTCTTGCTATTGGTGGACTCCCAGGAATCAGTGTCCCTGCTGGATATTATCGCGAGGGTGATCCTTTTGGCCTCTTCTTTGGGGGATTAAAGGGTTCAGAGCCAAAGCTTATAGAGATTGCATATGGCTTCGAGCAGGCTACCAAAATCAGGAAGCCTCCTTCATTCAAGCCTTGAAGCTTTACATTGAGAATGACTGAATTGTCTGCCCGGGATCCAATACCGGAAAAAAGATTAAGCACAAATTGCTGCCATAATAAGGCGGTCATCTTTTCTACGATCTCTGATTAATAATAAATTCTCCAAGTCCAAATCTTTTAAACGTACAAGTGCACTACAAGGATGATCTTCCTTTCATTTACACGAATTAGTAAACACGGATGATTCCACCTAAAAAATAGCAGTGTAATAAAAGTTAAACAGATTAAAAGATTCCATTTTGTGGATATTACCTTTCCAAATCCTAAATGTTGTTAGTCTAAAGAACTGAAATTAGATTCATCAATTAGTCCGAGACTTCTCATTTGAGTAATTTGTGAGGAAATGGTTGAGGGTTCAATACTAAGTAGACTGGTTGTTCATGGACGTGACAGATATTAAGAGGAATAGATAACTTTTTGATCTACATTATCTGATGGAAATCGAATAACCCATCTAAATAAAATGACTAAAACGGAAAAGGCTTATTGACATCCAAGTAGCTTATTCCGTCTTTAATGTCACCATATTTGTCTATTAAAATCTGTGTAATAGCCTTTATTTATGATATGACTGGAGCATCTTATCTTTTCAAAATATAACATTTCCATTTATTCATCAAAATTCGTACTTGTTTTTTGCTCTTTCGTGAAACACATGTTTATGTTTGTGTCACATTGATGGAATATGGTCGAATAAATTATGAACTTTGCCCTACCCATGTTGTTATCCTTCTCGCTTTGCTGTATCGTGCAGCGCTTGCTTAGAAAGATCAACTTAACAACGCTTCTCATTCTAATCTGCCACTTTTCTTAAAGCATTCCTCGTTTTCGCACACAAACAGATGCAAACGCATTACCAAAGAAAAATTATATTGTGAATCATCACTTCTCACAGGCCAAAAACCCACTGCCAGTTGTCTCTGACCACCTTCTGTGCGTTTAACGAGATTCCAGGAAAGTGAAAATGGTTTTGGGAGTCGCAAAGGAACTCTGTCAGCCCCACCCGCGTGATCTGGACCCAATAAAATAATGAAAAGGAAAATATACCATTTGTCTAAAATTAGTGCTCGTGTCAAACTATATTTTATAATATTGTATTAAACAAACATCCATTTATTATGTGTGCCCTGTTGATTGTGTGAGCCAAGCTTTCTCTCCAATCACAGCTGAACAATGGCTGCCAATGCTTCACCACTGAGCTTTTCTCTTTTGATACTTCTAGCAGTATTACCTTCTGGTTCACTCATCATTGTCAGCAGTGCATTCTCAATAAAAGAAGCAACTATAAACGACCTCCAGCAGGCTTTCAGGCATAACCAACTCACTTCCAGGCAATTAGTTGAGTTCTACCTCGGAGAAATCCGCAGACTCAACCCGGTGCTCAGGGGGGTCATTGAGGTGAACCCAGATGCATTACGGCTTGCTGAAAAGGATGATCAAGAGCGGAAGGCTGGAGCTCCAAGGTCAGAGCTTGCCCTGCATGGAATTCCCATATTGCTCAAGGATAATATAGCAACCAAAGATAAGATGAACACCACAGCTGGCTCATACGCGCTGCTGGCTCCATTGTCCATCGGCCTGCTTTTGTGGTTTCCAAGTTGATTCGATTTGGAGCAATTGTTCTGGGAAAGGCTAGCATGACTGAGTGGGCTGCATTTAGGGGTGATGCTCCCAACGGCTGGTGTGCTAGAAGTGGCCAAGGAAAGGTCAGTGGAGTTTCATTTTTAAATTATTTGTTCATTAAAATTCGATCATAGCAAATGATGATTCGTAGATCATGGTCAAAGGAGATTTTCTAGTAATAATAACCAAATCTTATGTAAATTAAGATTCTGATACAATAGTTTTGTGTTCCGCTATAATGCTTTACTAATTTTTCTCTTATCAACTCAAAAAAATACTGCAGAATCCTTATCTTTTGTCGGAAACTCCTTGTGGGTCAAGTAGTGGATCAGCAATATCAGTAGCAGCAAATATGGCAACAGTGTCACTAGGGACTGAGACTGCTGGCTTCATCTTATGCCCATCTAGCGCTAACTCAGTTGTCGGTATCAAACCAACTGTTGGTCTCACCAGCCGAGACGGTGTTGTTCCAATCTCCCCTAGGCAGGACACTGTTGGGTATGTGCTATTGTCAAGTTTGACTGCACAAAGATCTAAATTCGAACTGGAAAATTGTAAATCTATAACCATTTTAATATTAATTAGTTCGCAATCCACTTGACTAATAATCTCCCTCTGCAGTGAAACAGAGCTCACCTTAATCTTGTTTTATGAGCAAGGAAAAAGATTTCTCCCCTATAAAATTAAGTTTTTAGGTTAAAGATTTGTTAACATGGTACTATAGCCAAATATGTAACCTTTGTTTCAGTTAAATTCCAGTAGACGTCACTGAGATTTATTTAAGAAGAGGAAGTTCTAGGCTACAGAGTTGTGGTTGAAATTTGTTTTAGAGGTCTCAAATTAACTTTCTAGATAAAGCTTATTTCTATGCTTTAACTGAAATTACTTATCATTTGTGATAAATAAGCACTGACTAAAGAAAGAATCATAAGTCAAACGGACCATATAATTAGAATACTAAAAAATTATAATAATCTATATAAAACATAAAATAAAGATGCAACAAAAAATAAAATCCAAAATATGCATAGCATGATATATGATAAATATTGTATAATCACCAATATTATATTTAAAAAATAAATCCATTATACTATTAAGACCTATTTGACTTGCCTGCCATGTCAAATTCGCACAGGCCCATTTGCCGGACTGTAGCAGATGCAGTTT
Source organism: Boswellia sacra (assembly GCA_013180625.2). NCBI lineage: Eukaryota > Viridiplantae > Streptophyta > Magnoliopsida > Sapindales > Burseraceae > Boswellia > Boswellia sacra. The sequence continues at coordinate 11,291 of SNVD02009385.1, read as the reverse complement.
ATGTTCTTGATGCGATTGTAGGTTTTGATCATAATGATGAAGCAACCAGAGAAGCATCAAAGTACATACCTCATGGCGGCTATAAACAGTTTCTTAAGCCTTATGGACTCAAAAGGAAGAGATTGGGTGTAGTGAGGTATCCATTCTACAACATTGCAAGCGACTCTGATGTTACTAAAGCTTTTGAGCATCATATCCAAACAATAAGGTAGCAACACAAAATCTTTCAACCAAATGTTATATTAGTCACAGGCCTTGTAGTCTTATCAAATTATAACAAAACGTGATGATTCTTATGCAAGTTAAGAAAACAAGGTGCAGTTTTGGTGGATCATTTGAAAATAGCCAACGTTGATGGCATCATTGATGTTATTGGGAGTGGTCAATACTTAGCGTTGGCGGCTGAATTCAGAGTGGCCTTGAATGCATACCTCAAGGGACTAATTGCTTCCCCAGTGCGATCCTTGGCAGATGCTATAGCATTCAACAAGAAATTTTCTAAATTGGTAACTAAATGACCATAGAATCCCTCCATTTATCCATAGTTCAAGATTTACTTGACTTGTGTATACAGAAGTCTGTATTTCATGCTGGTCTACTTATTGTTATGCAGGAAAAGACCAATGAATATGGGCAATCTCTTTTTGAATTGGCAGAGGCCACAAAGGGACTTCATAATGAAGTGAGAGCAGCATTGTTCAACTTAACAAAACTTTCTAGAGATGGTTTTGAGAAGTTGATGAAGCAATACAAGCTAGATGCAGTGGTAACACCTGGTCTAGATTTTGTTGATGTTCTTGCAATTGGTGGATTCCCAGGAATCACTGTCCCTGCTGGATATGGTGCCAAGGGATACCCTTTTGGCATTTACTTTGGGGGATTAAAGGGCTCCGAGCCACAGCTTATAGAGATTGCTTACGGCTTTGAGCAGGCTACCAAGATCGGGAAGCCTCCTTCGTTCAAGGATTGAAGCTTTTCTACACAAATGATTTGCAATGCTTTTTTTTTTTTTTTTTTTCCTGCTTTCGTTCAAGTCAGCTAGGCTAATAAATTCTCTGAATAAAATTGTACAAACATAGAGCGCATCACAAAAAGATCTTCCAAACATTTTACATCAAGTTGTGAACCGAATGATTGGAACATGGGGGTGTGCTTAAAGTTTAATTAATAGCTGAAAACGTTCGATCATTTACTCATTTGAGTAACTTGTGAGGAAATAAAAGAGGGTTCCATCAGGCTGGTTGTTTATACAAACATTTGGCTGATGAATATGAAGAGGAAAAGATATTTTGGTTTGATCTAAATTAAAGAATATGAAAGGGAAGGTCATGAGTCAAATTAGGTCTTTGACAAACTTTTCATTCTTGAAATAAAACTTTATTCTTCACGAACTTCCATTAGCTGGTAAGTAATAAGAGACTATAATCAGGTCACTTGTGTCAGCAGAGGAGGCAAGTGGGCAACCTAGTAACTGAAAAAACTGGGTCCGATTTTAGAAATTGATGACAGAATATGAAGTGGACGTCATCAATTCTTTAAAAGGTTTATATGAAACTATTTCTTTAGAGGTCTCAGTAATATTATACTGAAGTTTATTAGCCAATAGTAACATGTGTTAAAAATCCATGACCACAATGTGAACAAACTTAGTCACAGCCCTGCAATTTGCATTGTTCATGTACTTTCACCAGCTTTTTCACTAGTGCTTTGTGGAACTTATCACAGGAAGAAAGAGAAAATATACCCTTATCTGATACTGAAACAGAGCCGTCCTCCAGTTCCTGATTGGGTTTACTGCAATACTGGGCAGGGGCTGTTAATTACGGGTCATCCTACGGTACATTTACTGTACCATACAGTAAATTTTAAAAAATTTATAAAAAAAATTGTAAAAGTTATAAATGCCTATACATAGGTGTAAATACAACTTTATTTACTTATTTATAATTTTTTTATATTTATGACTTTTGTATAAATATTTACAATTTTTACACTACTTTATATAGATTTTGAGATAGACTATACGGTATAGCAAGTGTACTATAGCCACTCCAGTTACTTTGATTTCTTTCTATTTTTTACTACATTAGTCTAAGTGGCATCCGAGGATTGTTATTTAAGTCTCTAAAATATATTTTTAAGTCAAACTTTTATTAAAATTATTAATAATTTTTTTTTGAAATATAAAGCACTAAAAAGAACATTGATAATTTTAAGGATACCTAAAATAATATTTCAACAATTATTTTATTTAAATATTTTTCTCCTTAATCCTAAGCTATTATTTTCTACTTAAGTACCTAATTTCAATTTACGGAGGATAAATTTTAATATTGACATTCCAACAACGAAGTAGGAGTAAGTTCTCCATTTGTTTTTAATATGCCCCCTTTTTTTCTTTTTGAAACAACTATTATTCATTCATTATAAGCTAAACATTTTTTGTCACACCCCGTATCCAACAGAGTAATATTGCAGCGGATAAGGGCTTGCCAAGAGAACACAATCGTCGTTATGCCGAAATCCTTCCTTAATCTTTTACTGATCGAATACCTAAGGTACACAACAGACTAGTGAGTATGAAACTCAGTAAGCAGCTAGAATTATAAAACTAGCGTAACACTCAAAATAAAACAATAAATGGCGATAACCATTTCAGAATATGACTACTATTCAATACTTATTCCATAATCACTGATTACTGTTTATTTCTTAGTATACAAGCTAACAGTGCTTTACTAAGAAAATCATAACATTGATTTCAGTGTTCAAGAAACGCGCCCCTATACGAGAAAACTGGCACGGCGATGCCAAGTTTCTGATTTCCAATCTGTTACAAATTCCAGTTTCGCGCTCCTGTGCCAAGGGAGGGCACGTATGCGCCAACTCTTTATTCTCTCTTACTTGAGTCAATGCAATTAGCGCTTCAGCGTGAAAGGTATGGCGCAGCGATGCCAATTCTCTGCCTATATCTCTTTAGATTCGTTAAAGATGCACTCTTACACCATTTAATTGTGCTCTTGCGCCACCCTGTATCATTGGTCATTTCCTAGACCAATTACTCTCTTATCCAGTCACATTCCTAATTCCATAAATACCTGTCTATGGGTAATCAAGCATGGCTTTTCCATGTCAAAGCTTATCACATACACCCATTTACATACACATCTCATTTACAAATAAACTTTCCACAAGTCTATCACATCCACATGTGCTCCCATAAACATATAAATCCTTCACACATGAGTTTCTATAAGCTAGCTACATTATTCATATGGATATCCATTTCACATAATTTCGGAAGCTTCCACAGTACAGTCACAGATACTTAGGAACAGTGCTCTCTAATCAAGGTAGGACTTTTCGTTTCACAGTCAGTTCCCATATGTAGGCCTACCCATGAATCAGCTCAAGGCTAGTCTGACAATCCGGGTGATACCGGGCCCATGCTACCCAATCTCGTCTAGAGAAACACATGGTCCAGACCTCCCCTCAAGCCATGGGAGTACGGAATAGTACAGATACATTCAGAGGCCTACCCATGAAATAGCTCAAGGCTAGTTTGACAATCCGGGTGATACCGGGCTCATGCTACCGAATCTCATCTAGAGAAACACATGGTCCAGACCTCCCCTCAAGCCATGGGGATACAGAACAGTACAGATACATTCAAAGGCCTACCCATGAAATAGCTTAAGGCTAGTCTGACAATCCGGGTGATACCGGGCCCATGCTACCGAATCTCATCTAGAGAAACACATGGTCCAGACCTCCCCTCAAGCCATGGGGATACAGAATAGTACAAATACATTCAAATGCCTACACTTGAAATAGCTCAAGGCTAGTCTGACAATCCGGGTGATACCGGGCCCATGCTACCGAATCTCGTCTAGAGAAACACATGGTCCAGACCTCCACTCAAACTATGAGAGCCAAATATCCTAAGTTGTGGCATGCCACTCACATATCATTTTTCACATTCAGTCACATAAGTGAAGCTCTATATTAAGCTTTCACTCACTTATCACATTTCACATTTCAATCACATAAGTGAAGCTCTATATTAAGCTTCTAACCCAATCACAACTTGTCACAATTCATTCACTTTAATGCTAGTATTTAACAGTATCGCATTTCACATTCGACATTTAATATATTCCCATAGGCTTGGCATGTAATTTCGAATTCATAACACATCATACCGTTATACATGCCTTCACACATCACAATATTGCAGTTCACTATCATAATTGAGGTTCTATTTAGGCTTCTCATTAATCACATATACATTCATAAACACAATAAGCCTACATATCTCACATACACTTATGGATGTGCGCAATCCACACATTGACATCATTTCTACACATATAGAACCCCATTGAATTTTTTATTAGTGCCAACCCTTCCATTACTCTTCGATGTATTTCAATCACATCGTTACATAATTATGTCCATGTATAACTAATCTCATTCAATTTCCACTCGTACACATTCATGGCACTCTAATACATATGGTTTTTCAGACATTCATTTGTCATGCCATCTCACATGAGGAAATGGTATCCTCGAATGTTTGGCATGTATTTCATTCTTCATATACACACATCGTTTCATTGGCAATATTATTCAAGCCATATCACAACAAATTCACATATATGAGGGCACAGTCACATTTCTATATCTCACACACATAGAAGTTACGTCAACATGTCAATCACATACACATCAAAGTGTGTGACATCACACATTTCATAAATCACTATAAACCCCAATCAAATCATTTCCTATATCAAGGTCCATGTATTCATGGCCCCATACACATTCCATCCACACAACTCACATATATTCACAATCACAATCAATAAACACATTTCATTAGTAGTTAACATATGTTGTGTCCTCAGAAGGGTCTAGCTACTTACCTGGTTAGCCTCGCCTCTTAATTTTGCTCTCATATGTTTCTTGATCAGCAGTTATTTAAAGTTCATCTCTTCTTCTTCTCCTTCCTCTCTGGTAACCATTGCCATAGTCATGACACACTGATTAGTGTCCATTTAGAAGTCATTAAATCCCTTATAGGTTAACAACAATTCAACCAACCAATAACATCAATTATTAAACTCTATAACACACACATATTGGTTGGATTATTATAATAAGGAGTTATTCATTTCCCATCATCACCAAACTTCATGGAACTCAAATAGACATACATATTATAGTCCATGAATTTTATTGAGTCAAAATAAGGTCATATACCCCTTGAAAATTCTTAATTTCATTCACATAGCAAATCTGTTTGCAGACCTCTCCACTAAACAGTGAAACTTTGAAGAATTTTATAAAATTCTACAATAATCCAATCTCTACCAAACTTTCCGGTCTAAAACTAGACACATATAAGAGTCATTCCACCAAAAATCAAGATTTTCTAAGGAGTTTAAGGCAGTCAGACGGAATTTATTTCACATACTCAGTTCTGGAACTTAACATTCACAGTTCTTTAAGTCCAGATTTGAAAAATCATAACAATTCATACACAACTCCAAAAACCATGAAAATTTACAGTCTAACAGAAATCATACCCAAGGGTTTGTGTATTAAAAATCACAAAATTTAACAAAGATTTGCCCCTCAAATCGAGTTCATTCCCCCTGCCCTGTTTTAAAATAGGAGAATTCTCAATTTCGAACCAGAAATTCAAAAATTCATTACAATTCACATACTACGAATTTTTGAGTGTTTCAAAATTATATAAACTCCTTGACATGTCTAGTTTATCATATAAACATTTCAGAGTTAGCAAACAACCATGGAATTTATAGGAATTTTCGGACTTGGCACTGTACAGAAAAACAACTCTGTAGGATTCATACTCATACTTTACTTCTAGCTTCCTAGCATCATCAAATCTTTAAATTCTTCCATAATTCACTCTAATTCATGTTTTCCTAGCCATTTACAGAATATGTCTGACATGAAATATCACAAAAAACAATAAACCATCACTCAATTGCATGGTTATGGCTAGAATTAGAGAGAGAGAAGTGAATTCTTACATCTTGCCTCTTGTTTCCTTCCTTTCTTCTTGATTCCATGGAAAAATTGAGGAAAAAAGAGGGAGAGAGGCTGCTGGACGTTCAAAGAGAAAGGGGGAAGAAAAATGAATTTTCTAGACTTGTCTCATGCTTTAAAGATATACATCACACAAGCAGTTCACTTAAACCCCCACACTTTCTTAGCTTATCACTCACACCCTTCCATCTCTCATCTAATTTCATCCCTCTTCATATATATATATATATATATATATATATACATGCCTCATTATATTAATAATACATATTTTTACAATATACATGTAAGTCAAACTTACTTAAAATTTGGGGTGTCACAACTCTCCCCCCCTTAAAAGAATTTCGTCCTCGAAATTCCATATCATTATTCAATTATGAAAATATTTATCAGATATTCATTCTTTATTACTCCCGAAGTTGCTTCACAAATGGGGGATTTGTTTCAGAGCATTCTCATTGAAAATATCTTTTCCTTCCGTATCTAATGCTCGTATAGTCCATAACTAATATTGTCCCTTAGTCGTCAGAAAATTGTTTCTCAGCTCTAACGATTTGGAACTTAGTATACGGAAGGAACTGAAATCTTATCCCTCATCATTCACTTGTATAATACATTTGGTACACTTAACCATATAAGTGGCAGTGTGATCCATCAGCTACTTTCTCAATCCTCAACAAGTCTCATAAAAGTTGATGTATCTTGGACTAAATTTTCTTTTCTTACCCAAACTTTATCACTTTTGTCCTTAAAATCATATCCACAAGTTGTTACATATCTTTCCAAGATTGAATGACTCTTTCGGTTTATCTATAAAAAAACCATACTAAATTGGAATATAGTGCTTTTAACCATGCGCAACTTATTCCAGAATAGGTGTAACCTTTCGTCTCAAATCGAAACATCAAACACAAATATTCCACGGAACCTAACATCTTGCAGACATAAATTTATCCTTTTTGGTCCATGGTAAAAATAATGTATTCAAGAAGAAAAAGGTACGAAATGGGTCAATCTATTAATAATTATCCAAATGGTATTACCGTCTTTCGGAATTCTATGTTATCCACAATAAAATCCACGATTATGTGTTCTCGTTCTCATTCAAGTATTAGGAGGAATCTAAACAATCGTAGCAGCCTTTAATAATCAACTTGACTTGTCGATAAAATTGGCATTATCCCATAAAATTGGCATTATCCCATAAGTTATGCTATATCTCTTTTATTGCCATGATAAAACCTCATATTAACATCATGATATACACAATTATTAAATTCATTGAACAATGGCTATCAAATCCATTTAGGTAAACCATTCATTCCACATTAATCGTAATTCCTTACCTCATAAATTCTATTACCAACAACGTTGGTAACTTACTCAAAACATTCATAGAAATCTTATATCACAACCTCTATCAACTGAACAACATTATTACATATAATAAGCAAGGAGTACGAAATGATATCTTTAGCATAGCAGATATTAAAGATTTCTAAAATTCTTTCGCTTAACCTTGCCCAAAACTTATCTCGTTGAGAATCTCAAAGTTCACTCTCAGATCTTGGAACTTCAATTATCTCGTCATTATGAATAGTAGGATCCTCAACATTAGTCGCTGCACTAGCACTAGTCATGTTGTCCCCACTTTGTTTAACACTACAAAACACAATGATATAAACACAATAGACAATGAAATTCATAATTCAACTTTCCAAACATTAAGTCTTGAGGATTTGGCATAAGACCTGGTTCCCTTAACCGCTTATGACTAATATTGTCTACAGAATCTTAAACCTTTGCTCTGATACCACTCCTGTCACACCCCGTATCCAACAGAGTAATATTGCAGCGGATAAGGGCTTGCCAAGGGAACACAATCGTCGTTATGCCGAAATCCTTCCTTAATCTTTTACTGATCGAATACCTAAGGTACACAACAGACTAGTGAGTATGAAACTCAGTAAGCAGCTAGAATTATAAAACTGGCGTAACACTCAAAATAAAATAATAAATGGCGATAACCATTTCAGAATATGACTACTATTCAATACTTATTCCATAATCACTGATTACTGTTCATTTCTTAGTATACAAGCCAACGGTGCTTTACTAAGAAAATCATAACATTGATTTCAGTGTTCAAGAAACGCGCCCCTATGCGAGAAAACTGGCACGGCGATGCCAAGTTTCTGATTTCTAATCTGTTATAAATTCCAGTTTCGCGCTCCTGTGCCAAGGGAGGGCACGCATGCGCCAACTCTTTATTCTCTCTTACTTGAGTCAATGCAATTAGCGCTTCAGCGTGAAAGGTATGGCGCAGCGATGCCAATTCTCTGCCTATATCTCTTTAGATTAGTTAAATATGCACCCTTGCACCATTTAATTATGCTCCTGCGCCAACCCTGTATCATTGGTCATTTCCTAGACCAATTACGCTCTTATCCAGTCACATTCCTAATTCCATAAATACCTGTCTATGGGTAATCAAGCATGACTTTTTCATGTCAAAGCTTATCACATACACCCATTTACATACACATCTCATTTACACATAAACTTTCCACAAGTCTATCACATCCTCATGTGCTCCCATAAACATATAAATCATTCACACATGAGTTTCCATAAGCTTGTTACATTGTTCATATGGATATCCATTTCACATAATTTCGGAAGCTTCCACAGTACAGTCACAGACACTTAGGAACAGTGCTCTCTAATCAAGGTAGGACTTTTCGTTTCACAGTCAGTTCCCATATGTAGGGCTACCCATGAATCAGCTCAAGGCTAGTCTGACAATCCGGGTGATACCGGGCCCATGCTACCAAATCTTGTCTAGAGAAACACATGGTCCAGACCTCCCCTCAAGCCATGGGGATACAGAACAGTACAGATACATTCAAAGGCCTACCCATGAAATAGCTCAAAGCTAGTCTGATAATCCGGGTGATACCGTGCCCATGTGTACGAATATCATATAGAGTAAACAAATGTCCAGACCGTACCCTCAAGCATGGGATACAGAATCAGTAACAAAAATACCATTCAAAGCCTACACTTGAAAAGCTCAAGGCAGTCTGACAATCCGGGTGATACCGGGCCCATGCTACCGTATCTCGTCTAGAGAAACACATGGTCCAGACCTTCCCTCAAGCTATGAGAGCCAAATATCCTACGTTGTGGCATGCCACTCAATTATCAGTTTCCACATTCAGTCACATAAGTGAAGCTCTATATTAAGCTTTCACTCACTTATCACATTTCACATTTCAATCACATAAGTGAAGCTCTATATTAAGCTTCTAACCCAATCACAACTTGTCACAATTCATTCACTTTAATGCTAGTATTTAACGGTATCGCATTTCACATTCGACATTTAATATATTCCCATAGGCTTGGCATGTAATTTCGAATTCATAACACATCATACCGTTATACATGCCTTCACACATCACAATATTGTAGTTCACTATCATAATTGAGGTTCTATGTAGGCTTCTCATTAATCACATATACATTCATAAACATAATCAGCCTACATATCTCACATACACTTATGGATGTGCACAATCCACACATTGACATCATTTCTACACATATAGAAACCCATTGAATTCTTTATTAGTGCCAACCCTTCCATTACTCTTCTATGTATTTCAATCACATCGTTGCATAATTATGTCCATGTATAACTAATCTCATTCAATTTCCACTCGTACACATTCATGGCACTCTAATACACATGGTTTTTCAGACATTCATTTGTCATGCCATCTCACATGAGAAAATAGTATCCTCGAATATTTGGCATGTATTTCATTCTTCATATACACACATCGTTTCATTGGCAATATTATTCAAGCCATATCACAACAAATTCACATATATGAGGGCACAGTCACATTTCTATATCTCACACACATAGAAGTTACGTCAACATGTCAATCACATATACATCAAAGTGTGTGAAATCACACATTTCATAAATCACTATAAACCCCAATCAAATCATTTTCTATATCAAGGTCCATGTATTCATGGCCCTATACACATTCCATCAACACATTTCACATATATTCACGAACACAATCATTAAACACATTTCATTAAAAGTTAACATCTGTTGTGTCCTCAGAAGGGTCTAGCTACTTACCTGGTTAGCCTCGCCTCTTAATTTTGCTCTCATATGTTTCTTGATAAGCAGTTATTTAAAGTTCATCTCTTATTCTTCTCCTTCCTCTCTGATAACCATTGCCATAGTCATGACACACTGATTAGTGTCCATTTAGAAATCATTAAATCCCTTATAGGTTAACAACAATTCAACCAACCAATAACATCATTTATTAAACTCTATAACACACATATATTGATTGGATTATTATAATAAGGAGTTATTCATTTCCAATTATCACCAAACTTCATGGAACTCAAATAGACATACATATTATAGTCCATGAATTTTATTGAGTCAAAATAAGGTCATATACCCCTTGAAAATTCTTAATTTCATTCACACAGCAAATCTGTTTGCAGACCTCTCCACTGAACAGTGAAATTTTGAAGAATTTTATAAAATTCTACAATAATTCAATCTATACCAAACTTTCCGGTCTAAAACTAGACACATATAAGAGTCATTCCACCAAAAATCAAGATTTTCTAAGGAGTTTAAGGCAGTCAGACTGAATTTATTTCACATACTCAGTTCTGGAACTTAACATTCACAGTTCTTTAAGTCCAGATTTGAAAAATCATAACAATTCATATACAACTCCAAAAACCATGAAAATTTACAGTCTAACAGAAAACATACTCAAGAGTTTGTGTTTTAAAAATCACAAAATTTAACAAAGATTTGCCCCCTCAAATCGAGTTCATTCCCCCTGCCCTGTTTTAAAACAGGGGAATTCACAATTTCAAACCAGAAATTCAAAAATTCATTACAATTCACACACTACGAATTTTCAAGTGTTTCAAAATTCTATAAACTCCTTGAGGTGTCTAGTTTATCATATAAAAATTTCAGAGTCAGCAAACAACCATGGAATTTATAGGAATTTTCGGACTTGTCACTGTTCAGAAAAACAACTCTGCAGGATTCATACTCATGCTTTACTTCTAGCTTCCTAGCATCATCAAATCTTTAAATTCTTCCATAATTCACTCTAATTCATGTGTTTCTAGCCATTTACAGAATATGT
>SNVD02009384.1:0-38207 GCA_013180625.2 Boswellia sacra | reverse complement strand
GCATAACTTTTTGCACTCCATAAATACCACATGTCTTGTTCTCTTCTTCACACATAGTTAGAGAGTTACTTAGACATGGAGGGAACTTCAAAACGTCGAATCCAAAGGATATGTGTATTCTGTGGATCTCGACCAGGTAAAAGTGAAGAGTTCGTAGAAGTAGCGAATTATCTTGGTAGGCTACTGGCTGAAAGAAAGATTCATGTGGTTTATGGTGGAGGTAGCCTCGGGTTAATGGGTTGTGTGTCAACAGCTGCACATGTAGGAGGAACTCAAGTTTTAGGAGTTATTCCTAAAGCTTTGGCTGTAGAAAGTATTGTTGGAAAAACGGTTGGGAAGGAGTTACAAGTCTCCTCTATGCATGAACGCATGGCACATATGCTCATCAATTTAGATGCCTTTATTGCTTTACCAGGTGGCTTTGGCACTCTTAAAGAAATTTTTCAAATTGCCTCTTGGGCCCAACTGAATCTCCATCAAAAACCCATAGGTTTGTTGAATGTTAAAAATTTCTTTGATCCTTTGATAAGTTTTGTTGATGCAACTGTGGAACAAAATTTTATCCCACATTGGGCGAGATAGATCCTTGTTTCTGCCACTTCTGCTGGTGAGTTACTTGACAAATTACAAGAAGTTGAGTATGAACCTGACCCAGCTAGTACTCAAATTAATTGGGCAGGAGGGCAAAACAAAAAGTGCAAATTGGATTTGAATCTCCGTTTGTAATTTTTTTCTTATCCTTTATTTTATTTTATTTTATTTTATTTTTAGCATGTTATTTTATGAGTCTTTCAGGTCATCTCTCTTGAATAACAGAAGCTTCAGGTAATGTCTCCTATACTTGATCTCTCTACATTTAAACATTGAGGACAATTTTTCATTTGGTTGGGGGGAAGGATAGTAGACATAAGTGTGTCTTGAATTTTCTTTTTTCTTGCAAAAAAAAAAAAACGAGTTAGTAATTAGATTCAGAGTGCGGTGTAAGGAGTTCAAATCCTCTTGAGACGCATTCTGGGTTAGGAATGACAGAGTAGGGAGGACCAGTTTGGACTCTTGAAACCCATTCTAACCAATTTGTCATTTTATTTTGATTTTGTGAACTTATTTTAGCTAACCTAATATTATTTAGTCTTGATTTTTGAATTTTATAACAAGGAGGACTTATTCATTTCACTTTGAATTATTCAAATCTATGAACTCTCATAACATTATCATTTAATAAACTGTGGGCTTATGTACTCATTAAGCAAGTATTTATGAACCTTTCTTCACACACACACATACCTTGATGCGTGATTGTGGGTGGCAAAATGGAATGTTGTAATATTTGAGTTCTTTTGTTTTGTTTAGGATAACAACACAAAGGAAGGGGAAAGTTAAAAAAAAAAAGAAGAAAAAAAGTGAAAAAAAAGTGAAAAAAAGAAAAAAAAGAAGAGAGCAATTGTGGATAAGTTTGGTCTCGTAGCCTCCTTAATTCGAGCAATTAAGCCCGAGGGGTGCCTCAACACCTAATACCCTAAGACCAACTGGTTTGGGAGCTATTGGCCCAAAGCTCGCTACATGGATTAAGGAGAAAGCTTAATGGGATTGAACATTGCACTATCCACAAGTTCTAAGCAAAAATAAAGCATCGGCAACCCGAGTCGTTAAGCTCGTAGGGGGGTCTTAACACCTAATGCCCTAAGGCCAACTGGTCTGGGAGTCATTAGCCTAAGGCTCGCTACATGGGTTAAAGATGCATTCCTTCAAAAAAAAAAGAAAAAAAAATATATATATATATATATATATATATATAAAATGAATAAATGCCCCTTACCTAAGGTTGTTAGCCTTAACAAATATTAGAACCGATATGGCTTCTTTCTAATAAGCCCCATAATCATGTGTTGACTGAGCACAAAAAGAAGGTTTATAGATATCTTGACCGAAGAGTACATGAGTCATTTAAAAAAAAAATCAGTTGAGAGTTTGTTTATTTGGATAAAATCAAAGAGAGTGCAATAATGACCACCTTGGATGTAAAATTCTATAAATCACTTCTAAATAATAACGCTTTAATTGCTAGGGACTAGCAATAAGCTAGTTGGGGGGGGTGATGAACACTTAAATATGCATGTTTAATAAGAGTTTAGCTCATCATATTGTATTAATAGTGTCATTAAATTTCTCAACTTAAGCATATTTGTAGCATTTGCATCTTTGGAATTAATTTCTCTTAATTTTGGTTTTGTTATAGGTTCGGTAAAATGGTCATAACTCTCTATTTATAGATCAGAATGGTGCAATTCTTAATGTTTTGGAAAGCTGATTCAATTTCTACAAGATTGCATTTCACAAGCATAATCAAATTCGGGCTCTTAGTGGACCAAAATTGGGCTTGAAGTGAACCCATCTACAGTCTCGGCCTAGTCTGACCAGGCCTCAGTATTTGGACCGTATCTCTCAAAATACGTATCCAAATTGTGCAAATCAATATGTTCTATAAAGCTGAGAGAAACATCTACAACTTTCATGAAGACATGTGATTAAAATTCACAACATTTTGATGTCAAATTTGATGGTCAAAGTCGGTGCCTAATGATCCCAATTGTCAAAGATATTTACAACTAATATTTGACAATTATGCCCTTGTAATTTGACAAGTTTGCCCCTGGATGTATCTATAAAGAGAGGTGCCTTGTGACCCATTAGGGCATCTTGGCCTTGGCTGGAACATTTTGGCTTTGGCTAGGATCTTGTATTGTGTTTTGTGTGTTTATGTTATTAATGAATTTTCTTTTTCTTACATTTTATTTTCTTTATATTATAATGTTCTTCTAATTTTTCTTTTGCTAAGGTGAAAGGGTGAAACCCTTGATATGAGAATAAGGATTCTCTAACCCTTATTATGTGCTTAATAATCTTAATCTTATAATATTTATTCAATATGATTTATATTTAATTTCTTAATCAATCTTGACACCACTCGTAAAGTGGAGTTCTTGATCCATTGTCGACAATCCTTGGCACATCAAATGCTTGGATCCTTTCTAGATGATGTATGGTTCTTCTTTACCGACACGAATATAGTTAGGAACCTTGATTTGTTGTAGACATATGGTGATTGGCACATTGGATGCTTGAACCCATTTACAAGAGTGGTATAAATGTTGGTAATGAAACAAATATAATTCATATAACTAAAATGGGCTAATTATCCTTATTTGAAATATCAAGGGCGGATCCCCTAACCTTAGCCTTCATTGTTATTGTGTTAATTCCTCTTGTATTTTAATTATTCTATTGTTTATGAACTTTTTATTTTAATTTACTATGGTAGGTTCTACCACCTTATGAAATTGTTCTTTAATTTACTATGGTTGGTTATACCACCTATTTTCATGGATGGTTTTACCTCCTCTTGCTTTTTGTTTTATATTTGAATGGTCGGTAATACCACCTACCATCTTGCATATTTATTGATATTATCTTGTTATTTCTTGAATTATTCATATCATATTTGCTTATCTTATAATTTGTAACGCTAAAATCCCCCTCCTCGTGGATCGACCTCGGTCTCACCGGGTTTTATTACTTCGACACTCCTATACTTGGGAGACAATCCTTTTTCGGATGTGTCAATAAGATAATGATTGAATTAAGAATAACTCTTAAAAAATGATAAATGATGCATGGATCTGTGTGCTTGAAATGTTTATTGGTTTTCGCTTTGCTTTTGATTCCTTGCGCAACATTGAGCACTGAGCTATTATCACTGAGTTATTTGTTCACTTAGAGAAAGTTTATGTAATTTCAATGTTTCTTCAGATTTCAATGAATTCTAGAACTTGTTTGATGGTCACTCGAGGCGAAATCCTAGACTGTGCAACATTGGGAAATGATTTAGGCCATCTTTGGACCGTTTGAGCCTTAGTAGCCAACCTTGACTGAAATTGATCCCTAGTTACCCCTTTGAGCCTCTGTAAACCTTTTTCTTTGTTAACTCACTAAAAGATTTCCTAACCTCAATGAATTTGTTCCAAACAGTTTATCCCTTACCTATGAGCATGTAGATCATTCACAATTAAATTTTGAGCTATGTTCTGGTTTTGGGAAGTTAGAGGAGGTTGGGATGTGTCATGAGCAATGCAAGTGAGTTCTATTGTGTTTAAAAAAAAAAGAGAAAAAAAGAAAAAAAAGCCAATCTGTACTTATTGTCCACATACTTACACATTGGGGACAATGTGTTGTTTAAGTGTGGGGGAGGGGAAGTGTAATAAAAAAAGAAAAAAAGAAAAAAAGAAAAAAAAAAAAAAGAGAACAAAAGAAGAAGAATAAGAGATCTATACCCTTAAGTGTTCTTAAAAAGAATGAAACAACAAAGTGTGGGGGTGTAGTTTTCTTTTGTTTTCTACAAAAAAAAAAAAAAGATTGAGTGTTCTAAATAAGTTTGGGGGAGTAACCTGGTGAATTGAAATAAAGTTGTGTTATAGGGTTGAGCTCTACATAGTCTTGAATGATTTATGTGTTTGTGGGTGATTTGAGCCAAATTATTATCCTTTATCATAACTTCACCCAAGCCAAACGTTACAAGCTTAATAAAGCCCTACTTGATCCTTAGTGTTGTGCTTGTCTACATTAGTGGAGAGTGACTTGAAAAGCAAGCCTATGGAGTTCATTTATACGCACATCTTCACTATTAAATATGATTCATTTTTATGCATAAACTCATCCGGGTTACAAATGATTAGGTGAGAATGGCTCTACACACACACACATTGGAGGAATTGAAGTAGAGCGAAATTAATCTTTGTAATGAGATTCTTGATCAAGTGCATTATTTTGAAGTTTTCCTTGGGTTATAATTAAGTACAATCTTTGAGCCTATTTGCAAGCTAAAACATGTGTGTTTTAATTTTTTTCTTTGAATATGTTTCGATTTAGTTTTGTTTCATATCGTCGTAGTTGCTCGAGGACTAGCAAAGTTTAAGTGTGGGGGAATTTGATAGTGTTTATTTATGTATCATTTTCATATCAATTCATCTATGTTTCTTTGCTATAATCCTTGGTATTTTTATGTTTTTGTGTGGTTTTAATGTTTGTAGGAGTTTTGGAGCAACTTGCACAAAAATGAGTAAAACCCTTCATTTTCACCTCTGCTAGTCAACCATCTTCTCGGATTTAATTGTATTGATATACAATGAACCCGATGACATATTATATACCGTTGGAAAGCTCTCGAAGTCTATTTTCTTGGAGAAATTTACGGTTTATAAATCCATTCAGTGTACCAAAAGTTGTAATCAAAACAGTGTGAGAAGTATAGAAATGTAATTCCACAAATCACTGTAGCATGTATAATACGGGACACTGTAGCAGGTTACTGTAGCAGAGTATTTAAACACATTTTAGGGTTTTATTTTCATAACTTGAAGAGGGGAGAACGTGGTGGAGGCTGCAGCTCTGGAATTCTTTCATCTCTTGGAGTTCTTGAAGGAGAAAGGAAGCTTGGAAAGAGGAAGAACTACAATCCAAAGAGAATTACATCAAATTTGCTAAGTTTTTCCCTTCCCTTTCATTTTCTGGAATGTCTCCATGTTGTATTGTATTTACCACGTTCTTAAACATGTGTAACTGAATCTGAATTGGTTGAGGGTGATTTCAAAGCCCCTGATATGGTTTTTGTAAGTTGATTGTGCAAGAAGTTGTTATCCAATTCTCTAATTGAATTTGCTTGTATTTTCCTATATCTAATGCTTATGATTGCTTGCTGGATTGTATTTCGAATGGCCAACTGAATATAATCTGGTTGTTGTCTATTGCTAGACTAGAAATCTTGATCCGTAATTGTCTTGAATTTCTAATCCTTAGTAGCAAAATTGTGATCAGAGATTGCAATTGGAGAATACAACCTAAGTTAAATAATCCGAGCTTGTGTGTTTATTGCTTAGATCAACCTATCTTTCTTATCGTAATGCATCCATTGAATTAAATTTAGAGAGCTTGTTCTAGGTTGTTTAATGGATAGAGATTAAATAAAGAGCCTGTTTTGTTTAACAACAAAGTAAGGAAAGATTGGGATAACAGAGCTTGTTGTTATCTACGGTTGATAATTTCAATGGTGTAATTGGATGACAATTCTACAATTAATTCGCAAATCCATATCTTGTGGTAGAGAAGGATCCCTTAACCAGGTTTCTCTCATTGATTTTTCAATCTTTTAAATTTGCATTGTGTTATTTTTTACTTGCATTAATATTTCATCTAGTTAATCAATCAACAAAACCCCCCTCATTTAGTTTATTGTTGCTTTCGAATAACAAATTCAATTAGAATCAATCCTCGTGGGAACGATATCTTACTCATCACTTTATTACTTGTGCGACTAGTATACTTGCTAGTTTCGAACGCATCAGTAATTGATTGACAAACTATAAGAATTCGTCCATTCACCTGATCCAGCAACAGCTCGGATAGATTGGTTTGTGGAAGGTAGTAAGAGGCGTAAACTGGATTTGACGCTCCACCTGTAATCTTTATTTCTTTTAACTTTCGCCCTCAGGTAATATTTTCTAATCTTGCCTTTTAGAGTGGTGGCTTAAAAAGTTCAAATTCTCCTGAAACGCATTCTGGATCTCTTCAATCTATAATAGCTGAATAAGGAGGCTAACTTCTGTACTTTTGAGACCCATTCTAACTAACTTGTTTTTGTTTACTGACTGTTGGATTTTGTTATTTTATGAGTAAGTTTAGTTTTATGTAATTTAGAGTTGTTATGTGTTTTTCTCTTTTTTGTCTCTATCAGGTTCGATTCAAAAAAAATTGTAAAAAAATTGAGAATAGCAGAATATGGGGTTTCTTTAACCCTTGAAACGTATTCTACCTAAATAAATTTGTAGTTTATTTATTTATTATTGTTTAAAGTGTCTTGTTTCTTGTTTTGTTCATTCATAATAAAGGCATATAGGCTGGAAACCTTAAGTCTGCGGGCTACTGGTCCTAAGGATAGTTGAAATATACAATCTTGACTTAGGTCTAACAACGCAACGTACGTCTTTTCTTGCATTTTGTGGGCCGATGATAAAACAATGATTGAATTGAGAATAACTCTTAGAAAATGATGAATGATGCATAAATCTGTGTGCTTGAAATGTTTATTGGTTTTTGCTTTGCCTTTGATCCTTGCACAACATTGAGCATTGGGCTATTATCACTGAGTTATTTGTTTATTTTGAAAAGGTTTATGCAATTTAAGTATTTCTTCAAATTTCAATGAATTCTAGAACTTGTTTGATGGTCACTCGAGGCGAAATCCTAGACTGTGCAATATTAGGGAAATGATTTAGGCCATCTTTGGACCGTTTGAGCTTTCATAGCCAACCTTGACTGAAATTGATCCCTAATTACCCCTTTGAGCCTTTTTAAGCCTTTTTCCTTGTTAACTCATTAAAAGATTTCCTCACATGAAACAAATTTTTTTCGAACAGTTTATCCCTTATCTATAAGCATGCAGATCATTCAGGATTATATTTTGACCTATGTTATGGTTTTGGGAAGTTAAAGAAGGTTGGGTGGTGTCATGAGTAATGAAAGTGAGTTCTATTGTGTTTGTAAACAAAAAAAATTGAAAAAAGAGGAAAAAAATCTATACTTATCTTCCAAGTACTTAAACATTGAGGACAATGTGTTGTTTAAGTGTGGGGGAGGGGAAGTTAGAAAAATGAAAAAAAAAAGAAAAAAAAAAGAAGAGAAAGAGAAGAAGAAGAGATCAGCACCCTTGAGTGTTCTTAAAAAGAATGAAACAACAAAGTGTGGGGTGTAGTTTCTTTTGTTTTATTAAAAAAAAAAGAGAGATCGAGTGTTCTAAATAAGCTTGGGGGAGTCACATGATGAATTGAAATGAATATACGTTATGGGATTGAGCTCTACATAGTCTTGAATGATTTATGCATTGTGGGTGATTTGAGCTAAATTATTATCCTTTATCATACCTTCACCTAGGCCAAACATTACAAGCTTAACAAAGCCCTACTTAATCCGTAGTGTTGTACTTGTCTACATTAATGAAGAGTGACTTGAAAAGTAGGCCTATGGATTTCATTTATGCACAATTTTCACTACTAAATATGATTCATTTTTATGCATAAACTCATCCGGGTTATAAGTGATTAGGTGAGAATGGCTCTACACATGCACACTTGAGGAATTGAAGTGGAGCGAAACTGATCTTTGAGATGAAATTCTTGATCAAGTGCATAATTTTGAAGTTTTCTTTGGGTTACAATTAAGTGCAATATTTGAGGCCTATTTGCAAGTTGAAGCATTTGTGTGTTTTAATTCTTTTTTATTCTATTTAGATTTTGTTTTGTTTTCATATCGTTTTAGTTGCTCGAGGACTAGCAAAGTCTGAATATGGGAGAATTTGATAGGTGTCTATTTATATATTATTTTCATATCAATTCGTCTATGTTTCATTGCTATATTCCTTGGTATTTTTATGGTTTTGTGTGGTTTTGATGTTTGTAGAAGTTTTGGAGGAGCTCGCACTAAATTGGAGTAAAACCCTTCATTTTCATCTCTGCTAGTTAACCAACTTCTCGCATTTAATTGTATTGATATACAATGAACCAAATGATGTGTTATATACCATTGGAAAGCTTTATAAGTCTATTTTCTAGAGAAATTTACGATTCATAAATCCATTTAGTGTACCAGAAGTTACGATCAAAATGGTGTGAGTAGTGCAGAATTGTAATTTTACAAAGCACTGTAGCATGTTATTATTCAGGGCACTGTAGCAGGTTATTATAGCCGAGTATATAAACATATTTTGGGGTTTTATTTTCAGCATGGGAAGAAGAGGAAGAATGAGTTGGAGGCTGTCTCTCTTGATTTCTCTCATCTCTTAGAGTTCTTGAAGGAGAAAGAAGGGCTTGGAAAGGGGTGGAACTACAATCCTACGGAGATTCAACTACAGAGGAGATTTTCAAGGGATTTGCGAAGTCTTTCCATTCCTTTTCATTTTATGGAATGTCTTTATATTGTATTGTATTTATGACGCTTTTTGAACATGTGTAACTAAACCTGATTTGGTTGAGGATGATTCGAAGCCCTAGATATGGTTTTTGTGAGTTGATTATTCAAGAAATTGTTATCTCATTCACTAATTGAAGTTGCTTGTATCTTTCCATATTCAATACTTATGATTGCTTGTTGATTTTATTTGGGTGGCCAACTAAATAGAATCTGGTTGTTGTCTATTGCTAGAGTAGAAATCTTGATCCGTAATTGTCTTGAATAGAAATCTTGATCCGTAATTGTCTTGAATTTCTAATCGTTAGTAACAAAATTGTGATTGGAGATTATAATTGGAAAATATAACCGAAGATAAATAATCTGAACTTGTGTGTTTATTGCTTAGATCAACCTATCTTTCTTATTTTGATGCTTCCATTGAATTAAATTTAGAGAGCTTGTTCTAGGTTTAAATAGATAAAGATTAAATAAAGAGCTTGTTTTATTTAACGACAAAGTAAGGAAAGATTAGGGTAACAAAACTTGTTGTTATCTATAATTGATAATCTCAATGTTGTAATTGGATGACAATTCTATAATTAATTTGCAAATTCACATCTTGTGGTAGAGAATGATCCCTTAACCAAGTTTCTCTCATTGATTATTTCTCACTTTATTTAATTTTGCATTGTGTTATTCTTCATTTGCATTCGTATTTCATTTAATTAACCATTCAACAAAACCTCCCATTTAGTTTATTGTTGCTGTCTAATAACAAATTTAATTAGAACCAATCCTCGTGGGAGCGATATCTTAATTATCACTCTATTACTTGTGCGACTAGTATACTTGTTAGTTTCAAACGCATCAAGCATATATCAAAGGGTTGGAAATTCTTATTCTTATATCAAGAGTTTCACCCTTTTCCCTTAGCAAGAGAGAATTTAGTAGAATATTATGCAAGAAAAAAATAGTCTGCTAGAAGAAAATGCTTTATTAATAATATTAAGAAAACAAAACATAAGAGAGAAAACACAATGTTAAGAGATCTAAGTCAAGAGCCAAATGCTCTCTTGGGTAACAACACTCCTCTTTTTATAGATACATTTGAGGGTAAAATTGTCAAATTATAAAGGGACAATTGTAAAATATCTTATTGATAATTTGGATTATCATGTGCACCAAATTTGACCATTAATTTCGGCACTGGAATATTCATAATTTTGATTACATGTCTTCACAAAAGTTATAGATATTTCTCTCAGCTTTCTAGAACACTTTGAATCATATGATTTGGATATGTATTTCAAAAGAGACGGTTAAAATACAGAGGCATGGTCAAGCTAGGCTGAAACTACAGATGGGTTCTTTTCAAGCCCAATTTTAGTCCACCAAATACCTGAATTTCATGATTCTTGTGAAATACTATTTTGTAGAACATTTAATCAGCCTTCCACCAAATCAAGATTTACACCATTATGATCTATAAATAGAAAGTTATGCCCATTCTGTTAAACTTGTATCAAAAACTGAAATTAAGATGAAACTAATTCAAAAAATATACAAACTACAAATATGTTTAAGTTGAGAAATTTAATGGCATAATTAGTATAATATGATGAACTAAGCTCTTATTACACATACACATTTAAGTGTTCATTAGGGACCATGAGAGTAGGCGTGTGCCTATTCTCATAGAGGTGTACGCCTTGTTGTGTAGGTGCCACACCTTCTTTAGTTGGCTTTTAGGGGTCTTTTAGTGTTTTTGGGTGGTTCTAGAAGAGTCTAGAAGCTTCCAAGGCGAGCGCCTCTAGGCTGTATAGGCGTGAGCCTATTCTACCTATTCTAGCACTTACTTGGCCTGTTCCTGACTTTTTGCACTGCCTTTCAGATTTTGGCCATTTTTTGGTTTTTGATATAGTTTTCAAAAAATTCATCAGCCTTGGCTGAGAGACAAATTCCTTTGATGATGGTACCATGTCTTATCATCGGGCCTCAAATCATAGGCAAAAATATAACGCTTACACTCATTAACTTTTATTACTTGACCACTTTATTTGTTTTGGAATGTGTGCTCAACAAAGCATATTTGATTTTGTAATAAATACTGTTTTTAATTTATATAATTATTGAGTTATTTTTATAGCTTCTTGTGTGTATATTTATTTGGATAAAGGTACTTTTAATCATATTATATGCATTTATGTGATTATGATGTAGATTCACATAAGACAAGAATTACAAGTTATTTTTTATTAAAAAAAATAGTTTGTAGTTGATAAATAGAGTTGGATACTTTATTATGTTTAGATTGTGGTGAATTCATTGAATGACTTGTTTTGGTCATGTACAAATTCGTTGATGTTTTTGAATATATTGGACTAGATCACATGTGAGATTTAATTAACCTTCAAATAATTGGCAGAGATATTTATTAATTTTGGAATTTATAAATTAACAACAGGGACAATTATCTAAATCCCCTCAAGTTTGGCAAAATTAAAGTTCTTCTCTGCCTTTTTAAAAAAACATGGTTTGGTCCTTGGCATGAACTTATGGATATTATCTTTAATGTAAGAAAGGTAAATACATGATGTAACTTGTAAAAATAAATAAATAAAATGGGTCAATCAATTTTGGGATTTGTAGAGAAAATGTCATCCTATCTTAAAGCCTTAGAAACTACCATAGAAGCACTTAATTGGGTGTTTAAAGCAAACACTCATTACATGTCTTGTTGGCACCTATCACTTTTTGAGCGAAAATTCTTCAACTCCCATTGTTATAGAGAGAAAGAAAGGTGGGCTTACAAACACAAGGTTGAGGACTATTGAACATAACATACCAGAGACATAATGAGGTGAGTTCGTCGAGTGCATGTGTTATTTTTCCATTTCTTTGTGATTGATTTTTTTGTTAATGGTAGAGAGGTGTTTCAAAAAAAATAGTGCAATGAGCATGTTTACTTTTGCTTTTTTTTTTTTTTTGGTTAATTGATTGTGTTTCTTTAGAAAGAGTTAAGGGTTATTTAGGGTAAAAGTTATTTTATTCCTTTTGACATAATGTTTAGTACATATGAGTTTGTTTTGTTAAGCAAGGCTGGATTTGGGAAAACCAGGCGTTTGGATGTGGTTACTTTGCTATTTGATTCACTTGATTTTGCTTATTTTAGGATACAATGGTTTCGTGTAATAAAAATGAAATATTTACACATTTAGGGTTTGTTTTGTTGAATATAGAGGGGTTTTGAAATGGATTTATTATATTATATGTATGTTTGCTTTTGAAATGACTAATTTTGTGTTCATTGGAGTATTGAAATCTAGAGAAAAATAGCTCCTCTATGGTACTATCCTTTTTATGCGATTTAATAATGGATATTAGTGATCTTGTTTGCCTTTTTCTTTTTTCTTTTTTTTTTTTTTTTTTTTTTGCCTACTGATTTGTTGCTGTTTAGTTGCATGTTATTAGAAATTGATGTTTCATGTTGTCTTTTTTTTTTTTTGGTTTTTGCATGTTGCTTGTTTTCATTTTTTTGTACTACCTTCAAGTATTAATTCATTGCTTGTGGTTTCTCAGTTGATTCATTGTGATTTATACCTTGTATAGAGAGGACTACATATTTGAAGGCTTTGATACATTCTTCTAGACTCGTGACAAGCTGATAAAAGAGGCTAGACTTAAAGCATTTACGGAGCCATTACGAAAAGATAAGAAATACAAGATGAATTTTCTCATACCATGGGATGCACAGAGCACTATGATTGAAACTTGCATAGATCTTATGACATTTTGTAATTAGATTGAGGATATAGATTTCCACATGTTAGCAATGCACTTAGAACTGCTACCTTTGGCCACTGTTATGCCTTTAAACACTGGCACGGAAGCTAATGAATCACCTATTCATAATTAAAGAAATGATGCTCTTATAGGGAATAAGGCAACTCACTATGACAATGTTAGGAAATGAAAATGAGGTTATGGATGAAGAAGAAGAATGCTACTGAGGATAAAATTTTTGAAGATTCTCATCATTCAAATGCAAAGAAAGAGAGCAACAATTTAGGTGGTGACAATAATGCTAATAAGAATTATGTTCTAAGTGATGGAAAGGTGTTTTTTGATTACCATTCTACTAATAATGACTATATGGGAAGTGATTCTATTAAGAATGAAATGCTAATGGCTAGAATAGCAAGAAAGTAAATAATTTAGGGAGAGCACAGATGTTGACTTTGACTTCAAGGTAGGAGATGCTTTTGATGATGTTCACCACTTTTGGGAGGTGCTGACAAGTTATATGTTAGGACAGGATTCAAAGCTAAAAGGGTGAAAATTGTTTCTAATGAAGTTATTACCAAGTGCATTTTGAGGATTACCCACTGAGAAATGATGCATGATTTTTGGTGGCTGGATTTATGACATTTCAAGTGAATACATACAATAAGGAGCGCAGTTGTCAAAAGAGTTTGGACCAACCATGATGCTACAACCTTGAACATCTGGTGAAAGCAAACCCAAATGTTAGTATTAAAGATATCAAAGCCTTTGCAACTATAAACTAGTCTATCCATTTAGAAAAGTATACATTTCATAGAGACAAAAAGATTTCACTAGAGAATCTCAGGCAGAATTATGAAGAATCCTGTAATCTACTATTGATGTATTCATCAATTTTACAATAGAAGAATCCATAGGCCATGGCTATTTTGAAGAGTGTTAGTCTTTCAGATGATAAACCAAAAAGGTTTTAAGGGCACTTTCTTAGATTCCCTGCACAAAGAGATAGCTTTCTTAAAGGATGTAGACCCTTTATAAGTCTTGATAGATGCCATTTGACAGTCTATATGGGGGGGTGGGTGGGTATTACTTAGTGCAGTTGCATTAGATGGCAACAATAGCCTATTCCTAATTGCATTATATGTTTGTGAATAGAAATAACTGAATCTTGGTCATGGTTCTTGGGTAATCCGAAAGAGTTTCTTGGGGGGCATGAATCATAAGAGCCTTTACCATTTGTCAATGATAGGATGAAAGGTCTTTTGATTGCTTTAGAGAAGCATTGGCCAGAATCTCCAAAGAGGTTTTATGCACGACACATCTTGAACAAGTTCAAGAGGGAGTTTGTATATTAGAAGATTATTTTTCTATTTTGGTTTGTACCAAGGGCTTCAAATGAGGTAAGATACAACCATGCTATGAAAGTAATCAAAGATGTCAACAAGAAGCTAAATACATGGGTAGCTAAAACAAAGCTTTCACAGTTGCAGATTCGCTTTTGATAAAACTTCCAATTCTGACCATGTAATAAACAACTTCACAAAGAGCTTCAATAGTTGGCATGAAAATACTAGAAGTAGACCAATACTTAACTTACTAAAACACATAAGAAGGAAGGCCATGAAAAGATTCTTAAAGAAAAAGGTTGAAGCTTTAAGGAATAAGCGTAATTACTTAAGAAAGTTAATAATAGAATTGACAATTTAATTAAAGATGGGAGGCAAATGCATGTAATATTAGTTGGATAGGATGAGTATAAATTGAGGGATGGTTCTAGGTTGTTTGTATTGAAGCATAGTGAGCATGCATGTTATTATGGTGCAAGGGCTATATCTGGGATCCTATAGGTTGTTTGTATTGAAGCATAGTAAGCATGCATGTAAATATGGTGCATGGGCTATTTATGGGATCCCATGCAAACATGTAATGGTTGCAATATGTTATAGTACATTAAATATTGGAGATTATGTTCATTAATACTTCATAACTAGGCTTTGTTTAACACATGCACATATGATTCACTCTATGCCTGATGTAACCAACTAGCTTGAAATTCCAACTAATTTATTATTGCCTGATAATAAGCTAAGGAAATTTGACAAGCCCAAGAATGCTTGAAGAAGGGAGCCAAACGAACATGAGAAGTATCAAAAAAGTAATTTTCTACGATGCAAAGATCATGCAAAGGAATTCCAAAGTAGGTAAAAGTTGGACCTATAAATGTTTTGTACAATTACATGTTTTCTATCATAATGGTTTCAATTTTTTGTGTTTTATTTATTCAAGGGATCAATTGAGGCAAAACCTTCACAACCTCAAAGGCCAAGAAGGCTAAGACAAATAGTCAAGCTAGGGATAAACATGGTAAGACAATTAACAAGTGTTGGAAGAGGCAAACCAATGAAAGCTAGATTGGTAGCAAACAATAACAGTCAGGTGCTCTTTATTTCCATGTTGTTATTTTTGTTTATTTTCTGGTTTCTATCAGTTTAAATTTAATAGTAATTGAGTTAAATTTGTTTTGTGCTAATCACTCCCTTTACAACAGCCACACCACAACTAACCAGTTTAAAGACAGTCAAATCTAACACCACCCCCTCTACCAGCATTGGCCAAAGCAACCAATAATAGTGATAGGCATTTTAGCTTTAGAGAACCTTATTTATTTATTTATTTTGCATATTTTTGGAAGCTACTAAGCACTATGGTACAAGTTTAGTTTGTTTTGCATTTAAATGAGCAAATTGTACATACAATAGATACTACTTATACTTACCATTTTTTGGGCATTCAGTATGCATGCATGATAAACTAAAATGCATGCAAATTGAATACTGCTCTGTATTTGGAAATAGCTCAATTTTTTGGACACAAAATATAGATTAAATGGATTGTTATGTGTTAATACATTTGACTTCATTACATTTGACTTCATTGCAATGTTATATCCAATTAGATATCTAGTTTTACTAATACATATAATATCACAACTAAGATGAACATTATTATCACTATCCTTTGTGAATATGCAATCGCTTGGACTTTCATTCTCAATCCTTCAAATTTCTCATCCATTTTCTCTTGCAAAAATTGCTTACTGCATTTCCATATACCTTAGTGAAAGCAATATAAAGTTTTCATTTGAAGGATTGAATTCATCCTCGTCAAGGCACCACCAAGAAAAATAATTGCATTTCTAGATGCATAGTTGAAATATATTTACCATCACAACTGCAAAACACTAAACTATGGCAGTTAATAAATGAGTGTTTAGTTTTTATCTGTCATCGTTTATGTTAAAGTAAAACAATAATACTTCATTAATGATGGTTGTAGTTGACATCCATCATCCTTTTATTTATATATAAGCAATGACACTTGATGTAAGAGTGTTAGCATATAAAAGTGTCATCATTGTGCACTAAAGTAAAAGATGAGTGTTTTAACCAAAAATACTTATCTTTGTATTATTAACTCATGTCATCTAATAGATGATAGAGTTTTCTCAAATGTTATCATTTATCTCTAAAAATTAAAGATAAGCGTTTTAAAGTATATAGTGTCATCTTTGTTAAAGTTTCATTGAAAAGTAATTAATTACCAAATTAAATTATTTATATTAAAATATTTTAATATTTTAATTTACTTTTAATTGTTTGATGAGATTTAAAAAAGAAAAGAATTGGACTAAAATTGTTAAATGCATGATGAGTAATTTATAATTTTATATATTTAATTATGTTTTAAATGTGAAGCAAGATCAAATCATTAATTTTTTATTTTAAATTTGAATTTTAAAAAAAAATTAACAAAACTACGTTGTTTTGCTAGTTAGTTTACAATACAAAAAGAGCAAAGTATTGAAAGACAGTTTAGAGTGCTTAATTTTTACCCTAACTCAATTTCACGCTTTTCTCTACAATGAAAAGACAAGGCCAAGTTGGTACGACTCGTATGAAGAAGACAACACAAGTTAATTGTTAAAGTTTTTTTTTTTTAATTTTAATAGTTTTATAGCATTAGTTTAAAGCATAAAAGGAGTCAAGTATTAAGGCACTTAGTAATTTCTTCAAAGCGGGTCAAGGCTTGTCGAGCAGTACTTCTTTAATTTAATAATTTTATAGCATTAGTTTAATGGGAGTTTTGGTGGATGGCTTGGTTTAATTTAAGCTGGCATATTAGATTAAAAATTTTGTGGGGTTGTCACCATGATAAGAGAAGCATTTGAACGTGATGCTACTAATCTATAACTACAAGTGTTTGAAAAAATGAGAAAGACATAAATTTACAGCCTTCTGACTTGTGTATGCCAAATAACAAATGCACTCATTCTCACACACAAAATCCATAGTCTCATTTTATTGCACGAGTCCTAGTCAACACCAAATGTTGTAATTGTAAAGATATTTATTTTGATATTATCGGCATCTGCATGCAAAGTTAAATTAGTAGCAGCTCAATTATCAAGCATATAAAAAGTGAGTCAATTAATAAAAACAACAACAATTAATTTCTATTGCATCGTATAGGATTTTAACAACTCTTAAAATATTATAATGTCTTAGAAATTAAATAAAACATTGATATGAGAACAATGTTTCAAATTGATGCAACATGATAGGTAATTAATAATATTAGTTAAGAGGATCTAGAATCTTGAATAGTTTCATATATAACCGGTCTACATTATTATGATGACAAAACTATAAAGCATTTCTTTTAATTTAATTGGTCATTGAAATTCTTCTTGTTAAACTTAATTCGTCCTCTAAGTCAAAGCAATTCTAGTCAGTTCAACTCGGTTAAGCTCATAGTTTCTCGTTAAGTGACTTGTCGTACCAGATAGCATGAAGTTAGGAAAAGAGGAGTTCATATCATAAAAATAGATGAAAAAAAGGACCAATACAAGGATTCATTTGTGTCTTATGTGTGTGATTGAAAGATTAAGTAGCACCCATCATGCAATTTTGTAAGGCAACAATATGGCCAATTCGATGAGTCCAATTTCTTGACCAACTAATTCGTTAATTTGAAAAAATTAATGGGTCCTTGTTTTTGCTTTCTAGAAATGTTATTAAGCCAATTGGCCGAAGTGGATTTGTATCATTAGTTAAAGGGTGGAAGAAATTATGAAATAAATAGGGAGATTTGATCACAAATATTGCCAAGCAATTCATTGAACATGATAAAGAAAGCCGCTGAGTAGCTCAGGCGGGTTGGTTTGAGATGTTTGTTTCAATTGATGGTCAATGTGTGTAGAGCATTTTAATTATTTGTTTATTTGTTCTATTTGGCTTTGAGTAATTTGAGTGCTGAATAATTCTTTTCATTGATTAATTACGCTTCTAATTTTATTGTTGAACCCGTCACCAGGTAAAGTGCTTACTTTCCTAAATATATATGCCATGTTTCTCATAAGAAGGTGTACTCGAGTGTTCACATTTTGTTTAGGGAGTTACGAGGAAATTGACAATTTAATTTATGATGTTTTCTTAAATAGTGCAGATTTGCAAAGGAATTCACGAGTTTGAACTGGCATCAAAGGTACTGTTTCTTTTTTCTATCTTTTTAATTACAGCAACTAAACATTATTTTGTATTCTTGCTAAACTAAGTTATGTATGAAATCTTATGTCTCTTTAAAATTTATTATACTGCTATATTAATTTGCTGCATTTTGTTTGGTTATCGATTTGATTTTTGTTAAAGTATGTTCAATACATTTCAAGGGCATCAAGTTACAAATGCACTATCATAGAAATGCATTCGTTAGTTAACTTGCTCTCTATGCTAACCCTTGTTAATTAAAATTTTTTTATATAGAATTAAGTGTTCAAATATATACTTTTCATATTAGTAAGTATTCTATTTTTTTTTTTTTTTATGTAGCTGCATCATTTTGCTACTAGTGATTTTTGAGAAGCAAAATATTTTGAAAGGAATCATGTTGAAAGTGCTATCATTTTGCAGTTTTTTTGAAAGAAATCATGCTTTTTATGACTTCAATATTATTTAACAGGTAAATCTAGTTACTTTTTAAATTATAAACTTCTTTTTTCTTTTGTTATTGTAATTTATATAAGATAGTTTAATATATTAGTATATTATAAAATCGATAGATAGTACTATATTATGTTTGGTGTAGTATGGGACTGGACTATATTAGTATATAATAAAATTTTAGAAATCAATTTTTAAATATAAAATGAATTATTTTAATTCAAGTTTGATTTAAACAAAAATTAATTTAATATTTATTAAAAATATTTAAAAACTTGTTAACGCTTTTATAAAAATTAACATATTTTGCATTTCATTAGGAATTAATTATTATATAAATTATAAATAATAATTTTAATATTTTGGATTAATTTTTAATTATTATTACATCATTTTTATAAGTGAATAATGAAGATTAATTTTGGATAAAAATAATTAAATATGTAAATATAATTAAAAATTATACTATATTATGAAATTATTACAAAGGTGATATAATTATTTATTATATATATAAATTTCTATATTTTATTAATAGTTTTTTAATAATATTTCATTTTTATTACATGAAAATAAAATTATTTTGAAATTAGTAATTGAGTAATCTAATTAATTATCGTATTTATAAATTTTTATATTATTATATTAATTTTTAATAATATTCTATTTTATTATATAAAAATAAAATTATTTTGGATTTATTAATTGAGTAGTTCAATTAATTATTGTATTTATAAATGCTCATATTATTATATTAATTTTTAAATAATATTCCATTTTATTACGTAAAAAATTATTTTGGAATTAATTATTTGAGTAATTCAATTAATTATTGTATTTACAAATGTTTATATTATTATATTAATTTCTTAATAATTTTTATTTTTATTATATAAAAATAATATTATTTTGGAATTATTAATTGATTAATTCAATTAATTATTGTATTTCTAAGTGTTTATGTTATTATAATAATTTTTTGGTAATATTTCATTTTTATTATATAAAATTAATATTATTTTGGAATTATTAATTGAATAATGTACTTATTTATGATATTTATGAGATTTTTTATTTTTATATTAATATGAGTGTAATAATATTTCTTTTTGCATTATATTAATTTTTCTAAAATTATTAATGATAATATATTTATTTTTAATTTTTTCGATAAATATTTTATATTATCTTTTTAATGTTTTTATTAATAATTATTTTATTTTATTTTTATTATATTATATCACTTATTATTATTAATTATAATAAGATTAAAAAAATAAAATGTTGGCCCAAACTTGGGACAAGGAGTCCTATGGTGAATCATGGGACAAGTTGTCCCATGAATTAGACACTATTGGGACCAGCATTAGTCTAGTCCCAATCTCCTTAAAGTGCTCCAAACAAGAGATAGGACAAATAGTCCTAAAAATAGTCCAATCCCCACTTTTGTCCTGTCTCCCAAACATGCCCTTAGTAACTATATATTTTTTCTTAACTTTTTTTTTCGTGTTGTTGTATTATTACTTTATTGGTAAAAAGGTGTTTTTGTTTTGCAGTTTTGGAAGGAGTCATGGTGAAAGTACTATCATCTTGTAATTATTTTGAAAAGAATCATGCTTATTGATGAAGCACTTTACTTAGAGATTTTGTTGTTTATTTTAGGTTGTATTGAAATTTCTATATAGATATGTGGATTTATGTACTTGTGGCTATTAATTTAGATTCATGGATTTATTGTATATGTATCTACGAGTTTCAATATCAAAATATAAATTAGAGTAGCGTCTATGATATTTGAAAAAAATAATTTGAATTTTTTTAATTAAAAAATCAATAAGATGATGGTTGTAAACAACAATATTGTCATCATATAAATATTTTAAGTTTACAAAGACGAGTGTTGTTTAGAAAAAAAATTGTAATTGTATGTGTACTACGAAGACACTGTAAACATAAAATGATGACAGCTATTTTAAAAACTATCATCATATATGTGCAAAAAAATAAGTTTTAGAAATCATAATCGTTTTGAAGCACCACTGTGATGTCAGGCGCAAGGGTTTCAAAACATCATCATTGTCCCTTTTTAACACTCATCGATGAGCGTTTTTGTAGTAGTGATGGATTGTCCACTAGCTCAGCAATCTTCACAACTACTTTATCCCACACCAGCATCTTCTGTTCTTGAATTTGATGAAACCATTATTAATCTCATAACTTATTGTTGATGAGTTGCTTGACATCTCTAATATTTATTTGTTGTTTTAGTTTGTGGTGCTATGTATAATGAAGTGAGTATTGGCTTCTGAAAACTATTTTGCATTGCGTGTGGTTATGTTTTAGGGTGATTGAATCTGGTTATGGGTTGAGAAAGTTGCACAATGTGATCTTGTGTTATGTACTGTTTATATAGTCTCAAAACAAAGTGACCATTGCAATAGTTTTTTGTAGGACTTGCTACATTCAAACGTAACAATTGCGGTTTCATGTGTTTTAAGCTTTGGACTTCAATGTCAAGTGGCAACAATGGAAAATAAGTTATGCAGGTAGGGGCATTTATAGATACAAAATGTAAATCTATACACGAATGCATCTTCTATATATTCTATTTTTTTATACTATCTACCCATTTTGACATTATTTTTTTCCTTCAATTTACTTTTGAAGGGTCAAATCATCATTTTATTACGCTAACACGATTCTGTGTGAGTCAGAGTCTATTCTTCATAACGATCATTAATGCCAAGGATTAAACTGTGTTAACTTTTAAAAGGTAGGGATATTTTGCCAAACCCGGGCGGGATTTATTAAATTTCTCATTAAAAATATGAAACTTGCACAACAAGTCCCTTAATGGGTTTTCAATCCTTGATCATAGTATTCTTTGGTTAGAGTTTGTCAACGCTTTTAGCAGGTTGAAAATAATCATTAGAGAAAACCAGTGAGCAATAAACAAGATGCAATTACATTGATTGGACATTTGATATATCAATTTAATTAATGATGTGGTACAGAGGATTACTAATAAAGAACCAATGTGGCATGGACCACTTTTATATTTGACAACTATTCTTGATGGAATACAGTTATGGAGTTTAGTTTCAATCTTTCAGGGGAGTAGATTTGGAATTAAATAATTTGTTCTATTTAATTATGAGTCTAATTATTGTAGTCAGTATTGTATGTGCTCATTTGATCACTAAGCCACCTGATTTAATTGGTTACACCACTGATGAACTTTTAAAAATATTATCAGTGAATGGGCCTTGGGTCCAAATGATCCAATATAAAAGAGAGAGCTTAATTAGTTTTGAATTTAAATTTAAGATTTTTAATCGTTCATTAATTGAAAATAAATTCAAATAATTCAAAATTAATTGGTAAGTATAATCTATTTGATTGGAATTTGGATATTATAATTTATTAATTACAATAAATTCAAAGATATCAAATAAAAGACAATATTTTGAGTGATTTTAAGATAAGATAATTAAAGATATTAGTACAATATATTCTCATTGGAATTTGAATATTCTGATTATTTATTAATTAGAAATAATTCAAAGATATCAAATAATAGATTTATATGTAAGTTTTAATAAAAAATATCTTTATTGATTTTTATATCAAGATAATTGAAGCTATTTTTAGAATTAAAATATACTAATATATTTGAAACTCATGTTCAATAAATCTAGACAAGTTTAATTAAATATTAATTAATTAAAGTGTAGATTTCATAAAATCCAATAATATATATATATATATTATTCTTTTGGGTTAAGAAAGGGTACGTATTATTTTTTGATTTTTTAGTTCAACATGTTCAAAAGAAGTCAAAGCTAAGCAAAAGGGAGTTTTATATTCTCTTTTATTTTGATTTCTTGATCTGCTTTGTTTCTATTGTCTTCTGCAGTGCACTCAATCTTGACTGGCCTTGTGTAGTCAAACTGGAGATAGGTTGGTCAATGAGATCTTGTGTTAGCGTCATCAAAGAATTGAAAAGCTACGACCTTTCTAACATGAAATTCGTCCTATATATTATATGAGTTGGTTCCAGAATATGCTTCACGCTACATTTATTTATAAATAAAATTTTTAAATATCCGATTTTCCTTATAATTGGTATCAAAGCAACCTTATATTAACATATAGGCTTAATCTCATAAATTTTTGTGTGTATTGCCATTTTTTATGTAATATTATGTTTACGTTAGAAGCATATGCGGACATAGGAAGGGACCCGGGTAGGCCCGGGCCCATCCTAAAATTTATAATATCTTTTTTTTTTATTATTAGATACCAGTAATAACTATTTGAAATTAAACCAAATTTCTTAGTTTTATCCTTTTTATTATAATTATTAGCTTATCAAAATTTCAAGGACTTTTCCTTTCATTCTACTGTCACATACAAGTCCTCTTTAATCAATATAATATAACTAAAAGATATATTTTACAACTTACAATCGTGCGAGATTCTCTTGTATTTTTGTTTTGTTATTTTATTTTATAAAGTATTATATATTTTTTTATTTAATGTAGTATAAATTATATCTTTCTATTTTTCTTTCATATTTTGTAATTTACCAATTCATTTTTTTAAAAGAACATAAGTTCAAAGAATGATAAGAACTAACTCTTTTTATATTTTTTTTTTGTGAATTTAGATATTATATTTGAACCATATAAGAGGCAAGTTTACTATGTCTGCTTCACCTAGACATACACTTTCTTACATTTTAATAAATCCTTACATATTTATCTAGGTTTATCAAAAAAATTTATAGATATTATAATATCTAAGGTGCCCCTCCTTACGTAAAATCATGCATCCACCATTGGTTAGAATACTAGCATTAGATTCCATGCTTTTCATAATTTGAGTTGAATGGTTGTTATTTTAATATGCATGATTATGGTTTGTCCTATTTTTGTTTGTATTTTTTTTTTCCTTCAAGGATTTGCAACAAAAGGGGTAGTTTATATTCGCCATGTTTTCCTTTCGATTTTAATTTTTCTTATTTTTAATTTTATATTAGAAAATTGTTATAAATCTCCTCGAGAGATCTAGGAATTTTTTTGTAAAAATATTTAAACGAGACGTGGAGTAAAGAAGGGTGGCGCTATTTGCAATTGCATCCAAAAAAGTGCTCTAAATACCCATTATTATATAAAAAATATTCCTATAATACTTATATTGAAATTGCTTAAATGGACATAAATAGAAATTTTATTTTTATTTGACTATTATCAAGATTTAAAAACCCTAATTCGGTCTCTTTAGTTTTACATCTATCTATCAGTTTTCAAATCCGTATAATATTGGTGGAATCTGTGGAATTAAAAAACGGTGTTTTAATTTTGTTGAATCTTATTTACAAAGAGAAGGATGTGTTTTACTTGGCAGTCGTAGTGGCCTTCCTTGGTGTGAAACAATGAAGGAGATGGTAGATAAATAGATTCTTTGAGGCGTTCTATAAATTCTAAAATGAATCTCTTCCAAGGCTAAAACATGTCTTTTAAGTTGGCCATTTTTTTAAGTTTGAGGGAGTGGCTCAATCTCCAAACAGGTCCCTTGATTTAGGTCATTTCTTGAATTTTAGAGTGGGGGTAGAGTTTTTTTGTTTCAAGCTAATCTCAAGTGTAAATATAATAATCAAATAAGAGTAATACTATTCCTACAAACTCACTTATATAAACTGATATGATATGATATAATTGGACAAATAAATGCTAATAATTAAGATAGGTGATAATACTACATTAGTTTATATAAGTATTTAGTAAAAGTAACATCACTCATCAAACAAACATGACCTTGTACTTATTTGGGCCAGCCTAATTAATCAGTGAAAGGTTGTAAATGTTTTCGATTGATCAAACTTATTGGTTAAGATTACAGGTGAAAGGTAAAGAGTATATTAACAAATGGAGTTTTAGATGTGAAGCTAACATCAAAGCAAAGATAATAATAAAGGGGTTATAAATAAGAAGTTTACAATATCTAATGGGCCCAACATAATCTGAAAAACATCCTAACAAATTATTCATCAAGTTCAATATTAATTGCTTCGATTTTTAAGTCTTTTAATTAATTAATTAATGATTTATGCAATGATCATACTTTTTTCTCAGTCCTTTATCAAGTAATTTTTATCATAATTAGAAAATGATTAAAGGGATTAAATATATTATAATATATGATCAAAATTAAACAAACAATGGTCCATCCATTGAACTCAATTTTTTGGACGAATAACAAAATATTAATTAGTTTGTTATATTTTATTATTGCACATGTGACAGCTATATGTTGCTTAATTTCTTAACGTTAGTCGCTGTATTGGTACTAGTATAACTATGACCATGAGTACTACTCAAATTAAATGCATTAATTACTTGTGATCCAACTATGGGATAATCAAGCTAGCTAGCTAGATTAGAACCCATCTTACAGTAGTTTCAAATTAATTAATTAATTAATTAAATATTAAGATGCATGCATGCATCAAATAATAAATTTAATTAATTAATTAATGCAGATATGAGCTAGCTAGGTCTAATAATGTGGACAAACTTTGAAGAGACCCATAAAGGCCAGGGGGTGCTTCATTGAATATGAGAATAAAAGAGGGTAAAATCCCAAATGCAGTGCTAGTTTTGCTCAAGACTCTGAGCTAGGAGGACAATGTTACCTTAGCTTAGTTTCTTGGAACCATGTATTGTACTGCTTAATAATTTTTTTTTCCTTAATTCTTTTAGAAAACAGATAATTAATTACAAATAATTTATTATTATCGTAAACTTTATTTTTATTTTAGTTATTTCATATATTGAAATTATTAATTATAAGAACTAAGCAAGTATTCCTTAGAATATAATAATAATTATCAATGTTTGTTGTTATTTTGCAAATCCACTGGATCTATGGTATTTCCGGGTCCAGGTCACAACAAGGATTTTCATCAATCACTGGTAAAAAAATTTTAAATTAGTTGATTTATTAACTAAGGTCTCAGTAATTAATTAAAAACTAGAAATCAAAATAAAATACCTATATTAAACTCATGAAAATCCAATAAACTAAAAACAAATAAAAATGACTAAGTTTCTAATCATTAGTCACTTGAAAAAATGACGGGAAATTTATATATGAAATCATCTTAGTGATATCGAAATATTTAACAAATCATAAAATATATTTTTCTTCAACAAAAAATATAATTTTCCAACTAAGGATGGCAATTTGACCCGCCGGGTCTAGGGCTCTGGTGTGTCCCGCAAAAACTTGCCCTACCCCAAACTAGTTTTGGGGCGGGTCTGGGACAAAGCGAGTACGGGTTTGGGTCCGTGTCCGGGTCCAACCCCTTGGACCCGTTGCCCTGTCCCACCTCGCCCAACAATATATAGGGGTATCCTTATAAATTTTTAAAATTTTGGGACTATTTGAATTTTTTAACTTATATTTGGTAAATATTTCATTTATGTGAATTCTTCATAATTTTACAAACAATATAAATACTTTGACAAAAGTCACATTTTAATTAATAATTATGAATCTTTTAGCATATTTAACATCAATTTAATCATGTTATAATGACAAAATAAATTATTTGTATTTTATAGTAATTAAATTTGTATAATATATATAATCTTGATATAGATTATTAAGTACTAATTAAATTATTGCAATATTAACAAGTTTATTTTCAAAATGTTTACCTTTAATATAATCAATATATTATCTTCTAAATATGTAAATAGAAATATGATAAGAACAATCTTATAACCTTAAATATATGATTTATTGTAATTTAAATTAATTAATTGAATTATTAATGTTTCATACATACATACATACATACATACATACATATATATATATATATATAATGTTAATTAATTGTTATATGTCAATCATATTATTATTACTACTAGATTGAAATTAAATTAATATACTATTAGAAAATTATTTAAGTGTATTATCAACTATTTGAAAAATTGTCAATTAACTAGTTTATAAGCAATAATACACTTTTAACATTATTTCTAATAAAGTATGTAACATTATTACTAATAAAATCAAATAGTAATTAGACGTCACTATTTTTTTTAGATAATATAACTAATTTGTATAATTACCATTTGGCTTGCATAATGCCAATAATAATATAAACTAACTTTAGTTCTTTTAAGTTTAAGTACAATCACCATTTAGCTTGTACAATGCAAATATAAATGAAAATTTATACGAAGATTTTTTTTATATATCTAATATAAATTAACTTTTCTTTTTTTACTTTTAATGATTGTTGAATAATTAGATTTGTTATGAAATATTTTAGGATACATATCATGTGTATATGTAATTTATTTTAGATTAAGAATAAATTATATTTATGTTATTTTAAAAATTTATAGATGTATGTATTTTTTTTAATGAAGTAGATTGAGAATATAACACCTACAACTAAATACATGAAAATATTTAAGGTTAGGCTTTCTCCCCTGTAGCAGCTCATAAGGTGTTTGACAGGTTCCTAGCCTTAAGAAAACTCTGTTGATGATATATAGCATGTTCTATTGATTGCCTCTAACCAAAGCCTCTTTGTGAGATTCTTACTATTCAATATCACTCGAGCCATTTCTTGCAATGTTCTTTTCTTCTTTTCTACTACTCCATTATGTTCAGGTGCCTTTAGAGCAGAGAATTCATGAGTGACGCCATGCAGTTTGCAAAAATCTGCATAACTCTCATTTTCAAATTCTTTTCCATGGTCACTTATGATTCTAATAATTCTCTCAATGTTTTTCTTCTGTTCATTTTCTAACCTGACACACAAGTTTCTAAATACATCAAATGTATCAGATTTCTCTTTAACAAAGTCTACCCAAGTATACCGTAAGTAGTCATCTACAAAAAAAAAAAAAAGATACCTTTTCCCTGCAATGCTTTGAACTTGCATTGGACCCATGAGATCCATATGTAACAATTCAAGAATATTTAAAGTACTAAGAAAAGAATTAGAAACATGTGAACTTTTAATTTGCTTACCTTTTTGGCAAGGGTCACACACAATGTCAAGTTTATGTTCAAACTTAGGTGCTTCTCTAACTGCACTAGTCTTAGTTAATTTAACTAAGTTTTTATAATTTACGTGACCAAGTCTTTAATGCCATAGTTCAATCTCAGAAGTCTTAAAATGCAATGCACTCAGTTTAGTTAATAAGTAGCAGTTGTCATTAGACCCAACACCTTCGAGAATGCAATTCTTGTTGGAGTTAAAAACCATGCACTTATTCTTATTGAACTCAACAGTATATTTATCATCACAAATCTGACTAATACTGACTAAATTAACTTTAAGACCTTCAACACAAAAAACATCAGTAAAATCAGGTAAACCATCAACACATAATATAACTTTACCCATTACCTTGCTCTTGGCACCATCTCCAAATGTGATTAAACATTGGTTCCATGATTTGAAAATTTTCAGCAAATCTTTATTACCTGTTATATGTCTTGAACACCTATTATTAAAGTACCAAAAATCATTAGTGAATGCATTCAAAACAGATAAACTGACACTCGCCATCGTCTACCTCGCGACGAAACTCATCGGTTTTCACAGTTTTCATACATATCAAGCCACAAAAATCACATAATAACACTAGATTTATCCTTAGAAACACAGAATAAGTTCACAAATCCGACAGAAACTCAAATCTCTAATTAAGATTCCGTAAAAACTAAATCAAATCTAACGAAACAAAAAACAACATTCTGTATATGTGCAAGAATGATTTCTTTGTAATAAAAGTGTGATTTAAAGGAAAAAAAATTTATGCATCTGACCTTTCCAATATAGCATACAGCAAAATTATTAATAAATTTATGATAAATTTATTAATACGTTTTATGATAAATTTATAAATTATTTATAGTAGTTTATAGTAAATTTATGAAAAAATATTTATTGTAATTTATAACGGATTTATAATAAATTCAAAATATTTTTAAATTATTTATAGCAATTCATAATAAATAATTTTTAAAATCTTCAAAATTATTATCCTTATACATATATATAACTGAATATATATTACAATTATATTAGAACAAGAAAAAAATTTTAAGTCTTTTTGATAAAGTAACAAAATTTATATTATCAAGGTTACTCACATAATAAAAAAATTAATATTCCTGTGTACAACCAATCATAATAATCGGATTCTTATAGTAATCTAGACCAAGATTCTTATAACAAACCAAATACAAAAATCATACTTTTTCAGATATCA
The DNA here is from genome assembly GCA_013180625.2 of Boswellia sacra. Classification (NCBI taxonomy): domain Eukaryota; kingdom Viridiplantae; phylum Streptophyta; class Magnoliopsida; order Sapindales; family Burseraceae; genus Boswellia; species Boswellia sacra. The sequence continues at coordinate 9,124 of SNVD02009384.1, read as the reverse complement.
AATTTTCATATTTTACTTTTTTAGCAATGTAAATCTCAAGATTCCTATCGTTTATACTAAACGGCCCTTAATGTTTCGAAAATCAAAAGCCATGTCAACCGTGTTCAAGAAGCATTTGAATTCATTATGTTTGCTTCAACGAAAAGGCCTTCGGGGCCCACCACTTGACTTCTCGCTATATATTTAATATTTTTGTTCATTTAACACCAATAATTTTTTACGTAGTAAAATCCAGTTCTCTTAAAATTTCCGTTTAGGTAATAAAATCCAACTCTCTTAATATCATATATGACTTTAGTAAAAGTGTATCAAGTTTGATAAAAAGAATAAATCTTTGGATACAAATTTGTAGTTTATTATCTCTCGCACCAAATTTAATAATTAAGATTTTGGAAAATTAATTTCTTAGGTTCAAGTGGCAGTGACAATTACTACACAAAAGGCAACCCTTTAGTTTGTAATACACACGGATTTTGATAGCTTTCATTGCTCTTGCATGAAAGAGAACAACATTATTTCCTCCTTCCTATTCTAAATTTTTAGATTTATACCCTTCTTATTTTTACTATTATATACACGACATTTACAAAATTATTAAAAATAAATGATCTATCTTCATTACAATTTTCACCATTAGTATCTCTTTATAGGGTCCAACTCTGGCATACTCTTAGTGGACGCCATGCACCGTAAAAATAAAATGAGGAGTTGGCTTATAAAAGTAGAAAACTTTTTAGATAAAATTGGATTAAAAAAGTGGGGAGTTGGGAGTATTTTATCCGCAGTCCTCTTTAGTAGTCTTTACCACACTAATTTTGAAGTTTTAGAATTTTGACTTTAATAATGAACTGAACCTAATTTCATCTTGATATGATCATGACTTAGAATAAATAAAATTTGATGGCTGGCTTTATTGAATTAACCCAAATTAAAGTGAGTGCTTCTATGTATCCTTCGCACTTGTGGTTTTACATACCATTCATATTTTGTTGAGATTAAAAAAAAAAAAAAAAACCTCTTTCTCTTTTAGATTTGTTAATTATGACCTATTCCACAACGCTAGCCATCAAAGTGTCTTTTTGGTCCATTGCATTATTGTAAAACTATTATAGTGATATTAAAAACTTATATTATTTAGCTCCCAATATTTAATCCAATCTAGAATCATTCACTTGATTCAATCGGTTAAATATTCATTATAAGATTATCCCATTATTTATAAACAATATTTGGAATCACAAAGAATGTTGCATACAAATAATGGAACCTATATACACTAATCATATATCATGCTTCTTTGTATAATTTCCATTGTTTAATTGGTACATATGACTGTCGTCTAATCAAATTGCATTTTCTTTTATTAATCACCCCAACATTATTAAATATGTTGATTAAAAAAAAACACTTTGTTTAAAGATTTAAGTAATTATTTACTTCAACAACCCAAAAGGACGTACAAAATTCTAATATTGTTGTACGGCTTAATCACTATACAAACATTTATAATTCCAAACTACAGAGGTGACTATTGAATGTAGAAATTCTTACTCTTAGTAATTCAAAAAATATTTCGTCTTCATTTATCATGTTTACAATAAACTCAGGATGTAATCTTTAAGAACGTGAGTATATTTAGTGCTTATAAGATTTAATTATTGATGCATTCGAAACTAGCAAGTATACTAGTCGCACATGTAATAAAGTGATGAGTAAGATATCGTTCCCACGAGGATTGATTCTAATTGAATTTGTTATTTCCAGCAATAATTAACTAAATGGGGGGTTTTGTTGGTTGATTAACTAGATGAAAAACTGAATACTATAGTAATTAATGAATAACACAATGCAAACTTAATTGAAATGGGAATTAATCAATGATAGAAATCTGGTTAAGGGATCATTCTCCACCACAAGATATGGATTTGCGAATTAATTGTAGAATTATCATCCAATTGCACCATTGAAATTATCAACCGTAGATAACAATAAGCTCTGTTATCCCAATCTTTCCTTACTTTGTTGTTAAATAAAACAAGCTCTTTATTTAATCTCTATCCATTAAACAACCTAAAACAAGCTCTCTAAATTTAATTCAATGGATGCATTACGATAAGAAAGATAGGTTGATCTAAGCAATAAACACACAAGCTCGGATTATTTAACTTAGGTTGTATTCTCCAATTGCAATCTCTGATCACAATTTTGCTACTAATGATTAGAAATTCAAGACAATTACGGATCAAGATTTCTAGTCTAGCAATAGACAACAACCAGATTATATTCAGTTGGCCATTCCAAATACAATCAGCAAGCAATCATAAGCATTAGATATGGGAAAATACAAGCAACTTCAATTAGAGAATTGGATAACAATTCTTACACAATCAACTCACAAAAACCATATCAAGGGCTTTGAAATCACCCTCAACCAATTCAGATTTAGTTACACATATTCAGACAGAATACAAATACAATACAATATGGAGACATTCCAGAAAATGAAAGGGAAAAGGAAAACTTAGCAAATTTGATGAAATCTCTTAGGATTGTAGTTCTTCCTCTTTCCAAGCCTTCAATCTCCTTCAAGAACTTCAAGAGATGAGAGAAATCCAAAGATGCAGCCTCCTCCACGTTCTCCCCTCTTCAAGTTATGAAAATAAAACCCTAAAATGTGTTTAAATACTCTGCTACAGTGACTTGCTACAGTGTCCCGTATTATACATGCTACAGTGACTTGTGGAATTATATTTCTATACATCTCACACTGTTTTGATTACAACTTTTGGTACACTGAATGGATTTATAAACCGTAAATTTCTCCAGAAAATAGACTTCGAGAGCTTTCCAACGGTATATAATATGTCGTCGGGTTCATTGTATATCAATACAATTAAATCCGAGAAGATCACTGACTAGCAGAGGTGAAAATGAAGGGTTTTACTCCATTTTTGTGCAAGTTGCTCCAAAACTCCTACAAACATCAAAACCACACAAAAACATAAAAATACCAAGGAATATAGCAAAGAAACATGGACGAATTGATATAAAAGTAATACATAAATAGACACCTATCAAATTCCCCCACACTTAGACTTTGCTAGTCCTCGAGCAACTAAAATGATACGAAACAAAACTAAACCGAAACAGAATCAAAGAAAAATTAAAACACACAAATGCTTCAACTTGCAAATAGGCCTCAAAGATTGTACTTAATTATAACCCAAGGAAAACTTCAAAATAATGCACTTGCATCTCTTCGATCAACAATTTTATCTCAAATATTAGTTTCGCTTCACTTCAATTCCTCAAGTGTGTGTGTGTAGAGCCATTCTCACCTAATCACTTGTAACCCGGATGAGTTTATGCATAAAAATGAATCATATTTAATATTGAAGATGTGTGTATAAATGAACTCCATAGGCCTGCTTTTCAAGTCACTCTCCACTAATGTAGACATGCACAACACCAAGGATCAAGTAGGACTTTATTAAGCTTGTAACGTTTGGCTTGGGTGAAGGTATGATCAAGGATAATAATTTGGCTCAAATCACCCACAAACACATAAATCATTCAAGATTATGTAGAGCTCACCCCTATAACACAACTTTATTTTAATTCACCAGGTTACTCCCCCAAACTTATTTAGAACACTCAATCTTCTTTTTTTTCTCTTCTCTTCTTCTTCTTTTTTTTTGTAGAAAACAAAAGAAACTACACCCCCACACTTTGTTGTTTCATTCTTTTTAAGAACACCCAAGGGTATAGAACTCTTTTTCTTTTTCTTTTCTTTTTTTTTTTAACTGCAATTCCACTCCCCCACACTTAAACAATACATTGTCCTCAATGTTTAAGTACGTGGAAGATAAGTACATATTTTTTTCTCTTTTTTTTTTTTTACAAACATAATAAAACTCACTTGCATTGCTCATGGCACAATCCAACCTCCTCTAACTTCCCAAAACCAGAACATAGCTCAAAATGTAATTGCGAATGATTTACATGCTCATAGGTAAGGGATAAACTGTTTGGAACAAATTCAATTAAGGTTAGGAAATCTTTTAGTGAGTTAACAAAGAAAAAGGTTTACAGAGGCTCAAAGGGGTAACTAGGGATCAATTTTAGTCAAGGTTGGCTCTTAAGGCTCAAACGGTCCAAAGATGGCCTAAATCATTTCCCTAATGTTGCACAGTCTAGGATTTCGCCTCGAGTGACCATCAAACAAGTTCTAGAATTCATTGAAATCTGAAGAAACACTTAAATTACAGTATAACTTTCTCTAAGGTAAAGCGAAAAAATAAACATTTCAAGCACACAGATCCATGCATCATTTATCATTTTCCAAGAGTTATTCTTAATTCAATCATTATCTTATCATCGACCCACAAAATGCAAGAAAAGAGGTACGTGGCGTTGTTACACCTGAGTCAAGATTGTATATTTCAACAATCCTTAGGACCAGTAGCCCGCAGACTTAAGGTTTCCAGCCTATATACCTTTATTATGAAAGAACAAAACAAGATACAAGACACTTCAAACAACATGAAATAAACAAACTACAGATTTATGTCGAGAGAATGCGTTTCAAGGGTTAAAGAAAACCCCATATTCTGCCATTCTCAACTTTTTTCCACAATTTTTTTTTAATCGAAACTGATAAAGACAAAAAACACATAACAACTTCTAAATTACATAAAACTAAACTTACTCATAAAATAACAAAGTCCAACAAGCCAGCAAACAAAAATAAGTCAGTTAGAATGGGTCTAAAAAGTTTAGAAGTTAGCCTCCTTATTCAGCCATTATAGATTAAAGAGATCCATAATGCGTTTCAAGAGGACTTAAACTTTTTAAGCCACCACTCTAAAAACCAAGATTAGAAAATATTACCTGGGAGGAAAGAAACAACCTGAAAAATCTCAAAATAAATAACATGAAAAACTTCAAATAAACACAATAAAAAGAAAGCAAACAAAAACGAAGCAAACCAGCAAATAGAGATTACAGATGGAGTGTTAAATCCAGTTTACGCCTCTTATTGCCTTCTCCAAACCAATCAATCCGAGCTGTTGTTGGATCAGGCGAATAGACGAATTCTTGTAGTTTGTCAATTAACTCCCCTGCCGTTGAAGCTGTAACAAGGATTTGCCTCGCTGATGGTGAGATAAAATTTTTTTCTACAGCTTGATCAAGAAAAGACAACAAACCATCAAAAAAATTATTGACATTTAACAAACCAATGGGTTTCCGATGGATGTTTAGCTGTGCCCAAGAGGTGATTTGAAATATCTCCTCTAATGTACCATAACCACCGGGCAAAGCTATAAATGCATCGGACTTAACAACCATATGTGCAATACGCTCATGCATGCTAGAGACTTGTAACTCTTCCCCGATTGTGTTGCCTACGATATCTCGTACAGCTAATGGTTTAGGGATAATGCCGAGAACTTTACTTCCTCCCAAGGATGCAGCTGTCGACACACACCCCATTAACCCAAGACTACCCCCTCCATAAATCAAATGAATACCCCTCGCAGCTAATGTCCTACCAAGATCAAGAGCTGCTGTTGTAAACTCTCCATCTTTACCAAATTGCGATCCACAAAATACGCATATATTTTGGAATCGCCGAATTGGTGTTTTCTCCATTTCTACAAGTGCTCTAACCTTGTGTAAGACAATGATGCACGTTAGGTAATATGCTTTTCAAGTGTAAGACAGGTTATAATAATGACATTTGAAAATATGGAGAATGGATATATACACACATAAAACTCTCAAATTTGACACATGGGGACATAATTTCGGTGGGGGTTGCTCGATGCAGATTTATCGCCCCAAGATTTGAAAAAATGAGATATGCTTTCGGCGAGGTTTGACAAAACCTACACACTTGTCTCCCACGTGAAGCATGGAAAATGGAGATACACTTTCGGCGGGGGTTGACAAAACCCCCACACTTGTCTCCCACGTGAAGCATAAAAAATAGAGATACACTTTCGGTGGAGGTTGACAAAACCTCCACACTTGTCTCCCACGTGTACTTATGCCATAGGGTAGTCATATGGTTTGTCAAAAAGAAAACTTGAAATTAAAACAAACAAAATCAACAAACAACAACAACACAAAAACAACATTGATAATCAGATCAAACGAAACAAGAAAAAAAATTCTACAACAACAACACACATTCAAATATACAAGTAGTTGTGATTGTGGCTCACATCTTCCTCTGGTTTTACGTCCAGTAACGGCTGAAACGCCTTCTATGAGTCGGGGATTTGCTTCCCATCCAGTTTTCTTATAAACTGGCAAACAGGGTCGTTTTTAGTCAGATTCCCTAGACTATAACACTGCAATTCATCACGAAATTGTGTCCATAGATTAAGCAATTCACGCTGAACAAGTCCACAAGAATGTGACTCGAGAGTTAACAAAGCATTATCCAGCGACTCATTACTCAAACCATTCTTAATAAATGAAAGTTTATCTTCTCTATTCCTGGACGCAAAACCTAATGAACGACAAGTCTGGTTACAATTCCATCTAGCACATTTATAACATACTTGTAACCTTTTCGCTCTTCGCCTCTTGGCGTAGTAGCTCTTTCCTAGACCAGGCATGTATTTTGCGAGATTAATGTCCGGCTCACCGGACAATCTCACCTTGGCTTCGATAAGCCATCGGATATCAGCAGGCACATTTAGGAGCATCAATGCCCAAAGTCTAGTCATCCATACTTTATAAATTTTAAACACAGCATTTTGAGGAAGTGAAGGGAAATATTTACGAAGGTTCGATAGAAAGATATCAGCATCCATTAAAGAGAAGAGAAGGAAAGATATTACCGATAATGCGATTGAGTTTGTTCTTCTCCCAGATATGCAAGTTTCAAACCTTTGAACAATGGCTTCAACTCCCGTTTGAATGTTTCCTTAAGCTGTTGCACAACTGAACTCGAAGCACGGAATAATCAAATTAAACACAAGAAAAGAAGAGAAAAGAGCAGAAACGAAACTAAAGACACATAAAAGAGATAACAACACAATAGCAAACAAAAGTAAAAAACAAATAAAAAAATATAAAAACAAATAAGACAGATGGCAAAGAGAGATAAAACCTGATCAATTTGATGGCCTACGAAAGGAATCTCCTCAAGACACAAAAATCGATCATTATTACCTTATTTTATTTTTCTTTTCTTTTTTTAATTTATTTTGCAAAAACATTGGGTTGCCTCCCAATAAGCGCTTGGTTTAATGTCCTCAGCCCGACGTTGTTTCCATCATGGCAGGGTCCAATCTTCGCTGTGCTTCTCTAGTGGGCTTGGATCCTTTTTCCAACAAGATACGGTCCATGCATATGGCTGGGCCTTGGATGTCAACAATCGTCCACCCAATAGCTGTTTTGTGATCTCTAAGTACTCGGACGAGTTTCTCTTCTTGTAGTGGTGTAAGGCCAATTTCTATTGTAACTGGCAAAGGATCATTCTTATCTAAGAATCCATACTTCAAATGATCTGGAAGAGGCTTAAGCTCCAAGGTAGGGGCTTTCATCATAGAAGGCAGAAGTTTCACATTAGATAAAGGAAATTGAATGCACGAAACATCATACCTATTTGTGGGTATAGCTATGGTCTCATCTAAGCTTGCCACAGCTTCCTCCATTTCTTTGGACACTTGTATCAACCTTCCTGATTCCTTGGAATTTTCTGTCCCTATGTGCTCACTAAAAACCACTTCCAATCCATCCTTGTGAGTTAACTCAAAATGTTGTTGTGGCAAAGAATCAATAACATCAACTGCAAAAACAGAATGCAAGTCACTAGGGTACCTCATTGTCTCAAAAATATTGAAACGAATCACCTCGCCATCGAATTCCATGGTGAGAGTGCCATCATGAACATCAATCTTAGTTCGAGCAGTTTTCAAGAATGGTCTCCCCAAAAGAATTGGTGTTGGATTAGGAGATGTCTCATCCTCCATTTCAAGAATATAGAAGTCTGCTGGGAAAACCAATTGATTTACCTGCACAAGCACATCTTCCACAACTCCCTTGGGATATGCCTTAGAACGATCAGCAAGTTGAATGGTAATACCAGTTTCCGCAAGAGGTCCAAGATTTAAAGAAGCATAAATAGAATATGGCATGATATTAATAGATGCTCCTAAATCTAACATAGCTCTTTCAAACTTGGTTCTACCAATGGTGCATGGAATGGTGAACGTACCTGGATCTTTGCATTTCGGAGGAATTTTTCTTTGTAGTACAGCTGAAACATTTTCCCCCACGCTTACTTTCTCATTTCCCTTCAACTTTCTCTTGTTGGTGCATAACTCCTTGAGAAATTTTGCATAACGAGGTACTTGCTTAATAGCATCCAGAAGTGGTATATTTACCTCGATCTTGCGAAAAGTTTCCAGGATTTCCTGTTCTTGTTCCTCCTTATTTGATTTTGCAAATCTGCTAGGAAAAGGTGGAGGAGTAACATATGAAGGAATGTGAGTTTTAAAATCTACCTTAGAAGATGATGTTTTGTTCATGGTGGAAGTGGTGTCATCCCCTTCATTAGTTTGTGACCTTTTTTGTGGAACTTGTAATTGCTTTCCACTTCTCAAAGTGATTGCACTAGCATTCTCTCTTGGATTGATCACTGTCTGAGAAGGTAATTTTTCTAAGCTCTTGCTCTCGAATTTGCTCATGTTAGTAGCCAATTGTCCCATTTGATTTTCCAGGTTTTGGATACTTGCCCTAGTTTCCTGCTGAAATTGCATTGTGTTAGTAGCAAGTACTTTAACAATGTCCTGGAGATCCATACCTGAGTTTTGTGGAGCTAGTTGTGGTGCTGGTTGTGGTTCCATTTGAAATGATTGCTGCACTCTTGATTGATTGAAAACTGGTGGCTGATTTGGTATGGCATTTGGAGTGATTGGTTGATGATTACTGTAACTTTGGCTTGGTTGTCCTAGAAATCCACCCATGGCATTGGCTTGTTTCGTATCTCCTTCTTGCAAAGTTGGACACATGTCGGTTAGATGCTCCGTGGTAGAATATAATCCACATACATAAGATTGATGCATATGTCCTACAGCCATTTTTTTTACAAGAGAGGTAAGCTAGA
>SNVD02009383.1:0-38294 GCA_013180625.2 Boswellia sacra | reverse complement strand
AACAAGTTCTAGAATTCATTGAAATCTGAAGAACATTTAAATTACATAAACTTTCTCTAAGTGAACAAATAACTCAGTTATAATAGCTCAGTGCTCAATGTTGCGCAAGGAATCAAAAGCAAAGCGAAAACCAATAAACATTTCAAGCACACAGATCCATGCATCATTTATCATTTTCCAAGAGTTCTTCTTAATTCAATCATTGCCTTATCATTGACCCACAAAATGCAAGAAAAGAGGTACGTGGCGTTGTTACACCTGAGTCAAGATTGTATATTTCAACAATCCTTAGGACCAGTAGCCCGCAGACTTAAGGTTTCCAGCCTATATACCTTTATTATGAGAGAACAAAACAAGAAACAAGACACTTCAACAACATGAAATAAACAAACTACAGATTTATTTAGAAAGAATGCGTTTCAAGAGTTAAGGAAACCCCATATTCTGCCATTCTCAGGTTTTTCTACAATGTTTTTTTTTTCGAATCGAAACTGATAAAGACAAAAACACACCCAAACCCAAAACACTCGAATTTACATAAACTAGACTTACCATAAAATCTAAAGTCACAAATATACCAACCAAACCGTCATTAGAATGGGTCTAAAAAGTTTAGAAGTTAGCCTCCTTATCAGCCATTATGGATTGAAGAGATCCAGAATGCGTTTCAAGAGAACTTGAACTTTTTAAGCCACCACTCTAATAACCGAGATTAGAAAATATTACCTGGTTTTGAAAGAAATAACCTGAAAAAGCTAAAAAGAAACGACATGAAAAATCTCAAATAAACACACTAAAAAGAAAGCAAACAAAAACGAATCAAACCAGCAAATAGATATTACAGATGGAGGGTTAAATCCAGTTGACGCCTTTTGTTGCCTTCTCCAAACCAATTTATCCGAGCCGTTGTTGGATCAGGCGAATAGACGAATTCTTGGAGTTTAGCAATTAACTCCCCTGCAGTTGAAGCTGTAACCAGGATTTGCCTCACTGACGGTGAGATGAAGTTTTTTTCTACAGCTTGATCAAGAAAGGATAACAAACCATCGAAAAAGTTATTAACATTTAACAAACCAATGGGTTTCCGATTGATGTTTAGCTGTGCCCAAGAGGTGATTTGAAATATCTCCTCTAATGTACCATAACCACCCGGCAAAGCTATAAATGCATCGGACTTAACAACTATATATGCAATACGCTCATGCATACTAGAGACCTGTAACTCTCCCCGATTGTGATGCCTACGATATCTCGTACAGCTAATGGTTTAGGGATAATGCCGAGAACTTTGCTCCCTCCTAGGGATGCAGCTGTTGACACACACCCCATTAACCCAAGACTACCCCCTCCATAAATCAAATTAATACCCCTCGCAGCTAATGTCCTACCAACATCAAGAGCTGCTGTGGTAAACTCTCCATCTTTACCAAATTGCGATCCGCAAAATACGCATATATTGCGGAATCGCCGAAATTGTGTTTTCTCCATTTCTACAAGTGCTCTAATCTTGTGTAAGACACGTTAGATATTATGCTTTTCAATTGCAAGACAGTTTATGGAATGACATATGAAAATATGCAGAATGTATATATACACCCATAAAACTCTCAAATTTTGACACATGGGGACATACTTTCAGTGGGTGTTGCTCGATGCAGATTTATCGCCCCAAGATTTGAAAAAATTGATATATTGCTTTCGGCAAGGTTTGACAAAGCTACCACCTTGTCTCCCATTCGTGAAGCATGGAAATGAAATACCTTTCGTGGGGTTTTGACAAACCGCCACACTTATCTCCCACGTGAAGCATGAATTAGAATATACTTCGGCGAAGTTGACAAAACCCTCACACTTGTCTCCCACGTGTACTTATGCCATAGGGTAGTCATATGGTTTGTCAAAAAGAAAACTTGAAATTAAAACAAACAAAATCAACAAACAACAACAATACAAAAACAACATTGATAATCAGATCAAACGAAACAAGAAAGAAATAAAATTCGACAACAACAACACACCTTCAAATATACAAGTAGTTGTGATTGTGGCTCACATCTTCCTCTGGTTTTACGTCCAGTAACGGCTGAAACGCCTTCTATGAGTCGGGGATTTGCTTCCCATCCAGTGTTCTTATAAACTGGCAAACAGGGTCGTTTTTAGTTAGATTCCCTAGACTATAACACTGCAATTCATCACGAAATTGTGTCCATAGATTAAGCAATTCACGCTGAACAAGTCCACAAGAATGTGACTCGAGAGTTAACAAAACATTATCCAGCGACTCATTACTCAAACCATTCTTAATAAATGAAAGTTTATCTCTCTATTCCTGGACGCAAAACCTAATGAACGACAAGTCTGGTTACAATTCCATCTAGCACATTTAGAACATACTTGTAACCTTTTCGCTCTTCGCCTCTTGGCGTAGTAGCTCTTTCCTAGACCAGGCATGTATTTTGCGAGATTAATGTCCGGCTCACCGGACAATCTCACCTTGGCTTCGATAAGCCATCGGATATCAGCAGGCACATTTAGGAGCATCAACGCCCAAAGTCTAGTCATCCGTACTTTATAAATTTTAAACACAGCATTTTTAGGAAGTGAAGGGAAATATTTACGAAGGTTCGACAGAAAGATATCGGCATCCATTGAAGAGGAGAAAAGAAGAGATATTACAGATAATGCGATCGGGTTTGTTTTTCTCCAAGATATGCACGTTTCAAACCTTTGGCGAATGACTTCAACTTCCGTTTGGATGTTTCCACAAGCTGCTGCACAAATGAGCTCAAAGCACAGAGTAATCAAATTAAACAAAAGAAAGGAAAAGAAAAGAGCAAAACGAAACTAAAGACACATAAAAGAGATAACAACACAATAGCAAACAAAAGTCAAAAACAAGTAAAAAATATAAAAACAAATAAGACAGTGGCAAAGAGAGATAAAACCTGATCAATTTGATGGCCTATGAAAGGAATCTCCTCGAGACACAAAATTCGATCATTATTACCTTATTTTATTTATTTTGCTTTTTTTATTTATTTTTCAAAAACATTGGGTTGCCTCCCAATAAGCGCTTGGTTTAACGTCTCCGAAGACGACGTTGGTTCCATCAATGGCAGGTCCAATCTTCGCTGTTCTCTCTAGTGGGCTGGGATCCTTTTTCCAACAACATACGGTCCATGCATATGGCTGGGCCTTGGATGTCAACAATCGTCCACCCCATAGCTGTTTTGTGATCTCTAAGTACTCGGACGAGTTTCTCTTCTTGTAGTGGTGCAAGGGCCATTTCTATTTTAACTGGCAAAGGATCATTCTTATCCAAGAATCCATGCTTCAAATGATCTGGAAGAGGCTTAAGCTCCAAGGTAGGGGCTTTCATCATAGAAGGCATAAGTTTCACATTAGATAAAGGAAATTGAATGCACGAAACTCTACCTATTTATTGTTATAGCTATGGTCTCATCTAAGCTTCCACAGCTTCTCCATTTCCGTTGGACCTTGTATCAACTTCTGATTTCCTTTGGAATTTTCTGTCCCTATGTGTTCACTAATAGCCATTTCCAATCCATCCTTGCGAGTTAACTCAAAACATTGTTGTGGCAAAGAATCAATAATGTCAACTGCAAAAACAGAATGCAAGTCACTAGGTACCTCATTGCCTCGAAATTATTGAAAGAATCAACATCGCCAGCGATTCTGTGAGAGTGCCACATGACATCAATCTTAGGTTCGAGCGTTTTCGAGAATGGTCTCCCCAAAAGAATTGGTGTTGGATTAGGAGATGTCTCATCCTCCATTTCAAGAACATAGAAATCTGCTGGGAAACCAATTGATTCACCTGCACAAGCACATCTTCCACAACTCCCTTGGGATATGCATTAGAACGGTCAGCAAGTTGAATGTTAATACCAGTTTCCGCAAGAGGTCCAAGATTTAAAGAAGTATAAATAGAATATGGCATGATATTAATAAATGCTTCTAAATATAACATAGCTCTTTCAAACTTAGTTTTACCAATGGTACATGTAATGGTGAACGTACCTGGATCTTTGCACTTTGGATGAATTTTCCTTTGCAATACAGCTGAAACATTTTTCCCCCACGATTTACTTCTCATTTCCCTTCAAACTTTTCTCTGTTGGTGCATAACTCCTTGAGAAATTTTGCATAACGGGTACTTGCTTAATAGCATCCAGAAGTGGTATATTTACCTCGATCTTGCGAAAAGTTTCCAGGATTTCCTGTTCTTGTTCCTCCTTCTTTGATTTTGCAAACCTGCTAGGAAAAGGTTAGGAGTAACATATGAAGTAATTTGAGTTTTAAGGTCTACCTTAGAAGATGATGTTTTGTGTACTGGTGGAAGTGGTGTCATCCCCTTTCATTAGTTTTGACCTTTCTTTTCTGTGGACTTGTAATTGCGTTTCCACTTCTACAAGGATTGCACTATGCATTCTCTCTTGGATGATCACTGTCTGAGAAGGTAAATTTTCTAAGCTTTGACTCTTGAATTTGCTCATGTTTGTAGCCAATTGTCCCATTTGATTTTCCAGGTTTTGGATACTTGCCCTAGTGTCCTGCTGAAATTGCATTGTGTTAGTAGCAAGTACTTTAACAATGTCCTGGAGATCCATACCTGAGTTTTGTGGAGCTAGTTGTGGTGCTGGTTGTGGTTCCATTTGAAATGATTGCTGCACTCTTGATTGATTGAAACCTGGTGGCTGATGTGGTATGGCATTTGGAGTGATTGGTTGATGATTACTGTAACTTTGGCTTGGTTGTCCTAGAAATCCACCCATGGCATTGGCTTGTTCCGTATCTCCTTCTTGCAAAGTTGGACACATGTCGGTTGGATGCTCCGTGGTAGAATATACTCCACATACATAAGATTGATGCATATGTCCTACAGCCCTTTTTTTTACAAGAGAGGTAAGCTCAGAAAGTTGTTGTTCAATGTTCGGGGTACTTACCTCATTTACTCTCCTTGGTAGTTGTGGCTCAAATTGCCCGCTGAATTGTTGGGAGTTTGTTGCCATGTCGCTAATCAAACGTCTTGCAACATTCGGTGTTTTATTAACTAGTGCTCCACCACTAGCAGCATCAATGATACTCCTTTCCATTGGTAGGAGACCCTCATAGAAATATTGAATTAGGAGTCCATCACTAATTTGATGGTTTGGACAGCTAGCACATAACCTTCTAAATCTCTCCCAATATTCATGAAGTGATTCTCCATTGTGTTGTCGAATGCCACTAATATCTTTTTTAATGTTTATAACTTTCGAAGTGGGAAAGTATTTCTCTAAAAAGAGTTTACTTATCTCATTCCACGTGGTAATGGTACCCGATGGTAGATAGTATAGCCAATCTTTCGCCGATCTGCTAATGAGAATGGAAAAGCTCTCAATTTAATTTGCTCTTCAGAAACGCCGGTTGGCTTCATACTTGAGCATACCACATGATATTCATCTGAGGTGTTGATAGGATCCTCTCCTGCAAAACCATGAAATGTAGGCAAGAGACGAATTAGTCCAATTTAAGCTCAAATTCTATCTCAAAATTGGTTGCTTATGCATAGCGGTTGTTGATCAATAATTGGAGCCGCTAACTCCTTAAGAGTCTGATCGTTTTCCATCGGACATTGCTTCTGATTCAGATTTGATTGAACTACAAGAAGATGGGAGGAAGTATGTCGTGCAAGGTCAAATTCTGGAGGTGGAGTTGAAATTGACCGATTTAGCCTTAAATTCGAGGATTGAGAAACTCCTTAATTCTCTTAAGTCATTGATCCGCTTCTCCCTCAGACATAAAAGCCTAAACACAAACAATCAGGAAATAACAATCAAGAATCAGTAGTAAAAACAGAATAACAAATGATTAGAAAATCAATCCCCGGCAACGGCGCCAAAAACTTGATGCGTTTGAAACTAGCAAGTATACTAGTCGCACAAGTAATAAAGTGATAAGTAAGATATCGTTCCCACGAGGATTGATTCTAATTGAATTTGTTATTTCCAGCAACAATAAACTAAACAGGGGGGATTTTTGTTGAATGATTTACTAAATGAAATAAGAATGCAAGTAAGAATAACAAAACAGAAAGTAATTTGAATGAAAGATCAATGAGAGAAACTTGGTTAAGGGATCCTTTCTCTACCACAAGATATGGATTTGCGAATTAATCGTAGAATTGTCATCCAATTACAGCATTGAAGTTATCAACCGTAGATAACAACAAGCTCTGTTATCCCAATCTTTCCTTACTTTGTTGTTAAATAAAACAGGCTCTTTATTTAATCTCTATCCATTAAACAACCTAGAACAAGCTCTCTAAATTTAATTCAATGGATGCATTACGATAAGAAAGATAGGTTGATCTAAGCAATAAACACACAAGCTCGGATTATTTAACTTAGGTTGTATTCTCCAATTGCAATCTCTGATCACAATTTTGCTACTAAGGATTAGAAATTCAAGACAATTACGGATCAAGATTTCTAGTCTAGCAATAGACAACAACCAGATTATATTCAGTTGGCCACCCAAATACAATCCAGCAAGCAATCATAAGCATTAATATAGGAAAATACAAGCAACTTCAATTAGAGAATTGGATAACAACTTCTTGCACAATCAACTTACAAAAACCATATCAGGGGCTTTGAAATCACCCTCAACCAATTCAGATTCAGTTATACATGTTTAAGAACGTGGTAAATACAATACAACATGGAGACATTCCAGAAAATGAAAGGGAAGGGAAAAACTTAGCAAATTTGATGTAATTCTCTTTGGATTGTAGTTCTTCCTCTTTCCAAGCTTCCTTTCTCCTTCAAGAACTCCAGGAGATAAAAGAATTCCAGAGCTGCAGCCTCCACCACGTTCTCCCCTCTTCAAGTTATGAAAATAAAACCCTAAAATGTGTTTAAATACTCTGCTACAGTAACGTGCTACAGTGTCCCGTATTATACATGCTACAGTGATGTGTGGAATTACATTTCTACACTTCTCACACTGTTTTGATTACAACTTTCGGTACACTGAATGGATTCATAAACCGTAAATTTCTCCAAAAAGTAGACTTCGAGAGCTTTTCAACGGTATATGATATGTCATCGGGTTCATTGTATATCAATACAATTAAATCCGAGAAGATGGTTGACTAGCAGAGGTGAAAATGAAGGGTTTTACTCCATTTTTGTGCAAGTTGCTCCAAAACTCCTACAAACATCAAAACCACACAAAAACATAAAAATACCAAGGAATATAGCAAAGAAACATGGACGAATTGATATGAAAATGATATATAAATAGACACTTATCACTCCAACCAAACACTCACACTCACACACGATCAACCAACAATCTGTTTGAATAATTTTTTAATATATCAAATAATCAATGTCTTTTATAAAGTTTAACAAAATAATAATGATAACCTATATTTATACTAACCAAGATATATTGGAATTTGATTCAAATTAGGAAAAGTTAGAATCCCTTTTTGAGATAAAATCCCTAAACTAATGATTTCCTAAATTAAATGAAATCCTAATTAAATAAAGGCTAAAAGACTATTGACACATCCGAAAAAGGATTGTCTCCCAAGTATAGGAGTGTCGAAGTAATAAACCGATGAGTCTGGGGTCGATCCACGACGAAGGAGATTTTAGCGCTACAAATTATAAGGTAAAGAAATATGATATGATTGATTCAAAGAGATGGCAAGATAATATCAATGAATATTAGTAAAGAACAAGTTCATAAACAATAGATGATAATAACACAAGAGAAATTAACACAATAATAATAAAAGCTAAGGTTAGGGGATCCGCCCTTGATATTTCGAATAAGGATAACAACCCATTTTAGTTATATGAATTATATTTGTTTCATTACCAATATTTATACCACTTCTTGTAAATGGGTTCAAGCATCCAATGTGCCAATCATCATATGTCTACAACAAATCAAGGTTCCTAACTAGATTCGTGTCGGTAAGGAAGAACCATACGACATCTAGAAAGGATCCAAGCATTTGATGTGCCAAGGATTGTCTACAATGGATCAAGATCTCCACTTTACGAGTGGTGTCAAGATTGATTAAGAAAATAAATATAAGTCATATAAACAACATTTATTAAGCACATATTAAGGGTTAGAGAATCCTTACTCTCATATCAAGGGTTTCACCCTTTCACCTTAGCAAGAGAGAAATTAGCAAGATATTATAAAAGAAAGAACACAAAATGCAATAAAAAGGAAATTCATTAATAACATTAAAACAAGAGAGAAACAAAATACAAGATCCCAGCAAAGGCCAAGATGCCCTAATGGGTCACAAGACACCTCTATTTATAGATACATTCAGGGGAAAACTTGTCAAATTACAAAGGAATAATGTCAAATATTAGATGCACCAAATTTGACAATTAGGGCAATTAGGTGAACCGACTTTGACCACCGATTTTGACATTGAATTCTTGAGAATTTTAATCACATGTCTTCATGAAAGTCGTAGATATTTCTCTCATCTTTCTAGAACATCTTGATTCATATGATTTGAATACGTATTCTAAGACATATGGTCAAAATACTGAGGCATGGTCAGGCTGGGCCGAAACTGTAGATGGGTTCATTTCAAGCCCATTTTTGGTCCACTAAGAGCCCGAATTTGATGATGCTTCTGAAATACAATCTTGTAGATAATTTAATCAGCTTTCCAAAACATTAATATTTGCACCATTCTGATCTATAAATAGAGAGTTATGCCCATTTTACCAAACCTATAACAAAACAAAAATTAAGAGAAAGTTAATTTCAAGGATGCAAAGACTACATATATGCTTAAGTTGAGGAATTTAATGACACTATTAATGCAATATGATGAATTAAGCTCTCATTAAGCATACATGTTTAAGTGTTCATCAACTATAATAACCCCGATAATAAAATAAGCTATGCTACATCAAAAAAACTCCTAATCCTCTGTTGAAAGGGAGTTTAAGCCAAAATCTTAGAAAGATTGACCTTACCAGCTGTGCGGGAGAAATAAGGTTGGAAGGGCGATTATGCTGTGACTGTCTTTTATGCTATGTATGAGCATGCATTGCATTTCATGCATACACGCACTCATGTATCATGTTAAATATTTGTGTCTGTAGCCATCATAGCTTAGGTTAGACGGGAGGGTCGTTTGCACATAATCAAAGCTATGGAAATAGGGGATATAATTGGACTGGAAGAAGAGATTATGGCAAAATAAGATCCCACGGGTGGCATGGATCAAATAAGAGCAAATATGGATGCCATGAGACAACAAATTATAGAGATGATGAAGTTGATGGTTAGCAGGTTACCATTAGGCACGGGCCTGATTACAGGGAATAATGGTGAAGGATCTAGTAGAGATCTACCTCGTGGCTCAAATGGCAGTAATAATGTTGAGAATAGAGGGAACCTTGGAGGTAACAATCATGAGGAAGGGTTCCACAATGAGAAGGAGTACCTCAGGGCCAAGAGGGTCAAACAGATAGAAACTATGAAGAGAGATCTGGAGAAATTACAAGAGATGATGAAGCAAAAGTTTTGGAATGAGTTGAGGAACTTTTGACTTGCAAATTGAGGGTCTCTACCACCCAAGTTCAAGATGCCAAATGTAGTAAAATTTGCAGCAGATGGGAATCCAAAATCCCACCTTTGACATTATGTGGCTGTGATAGGCATGACGGGCCTATCAAGAGAGACGGTTCTAAAATTTTTTATTCACTCATTAGAATGACGATCTTTGGAATGGTACCTCGGGTACAAGGACAAGGTGAAAGAGGACTAGATAGAGTTGTCTGAGAAATTTGTTGATCAATACTCTTATAACATGCAATTAGGGGTAACGTTGCATGATCTATAATCGATCAAGTAGAAGCCTAGGGAAACATTCTTTGATATGCAATCATTGGAGAAAAGTGGTTGCTCAAATGGTGACCAAGCCATCAGAAAACGAAGAAGTAATAATAGTGATGTAAGGGGTCCTTCCCCATATATGACAAAGCTTTATGAGGTATCCACTAAAGACCTTTGAGAAGTCATATGATTTTGGCACCCAGATTAAGGAGCAGAGCTGAACACAAGAGTAGTTTCCCAAAAGAAATCAGAGGAATTTTCACCAAGGAAGAGGTGGAGGAGGAGCTTTAACCTCGAAAAGTGTAGGAGTCAACAAGTTTGACCTAAGAGGGAATTCAACAATCTTGGGCAATCGTTGTCCAAGGTTTTTGAGAAATTACGTGCACGATTTGCGTTGCACCCACTATCAAAGAAGGGCCAATAGGGCCCTTTCCGACCAAACCACAAATTTAATGAATATTGTCATGTCCACCAAACCATTGGCCATCTAATGAGCAGTTACACTAGATTAAGTCATGAGCTACAAGATCCCACTGACGATATCCGTATACCAGATCCAAGCAAGCAATGGGCCAACACTCATAACAACCCATTGCCAACCTACTGCCGCATGTGAACATGGTTAACTTTGGGGCTACTGAGACAAAAATTTTGAAATCTTTTGAGGAAGATAAAGTAAAGAAAGAATGGGTTAGGATATTTGAGAAACATGTAGGATGCCCAGATGGAAGAATGAAGAAAGCAAATCCTAAGGAGGAGGAGAAGAAAGAAAAAGCTAAGGTTTTGAATGCCTTCAAAGAAAAATGAATACAGATAAATTAGCGTTGCTTTGAGAAAGAGGAAGTTATTAACTTCAAGGACAAGTGGATGACAAGAAAAGAGGCTAGGTGTTTGAGGCCTGAAGGAGAGACGAGCAGAGTGAAAAAGGTTAGGGCAGAAGTAGGGAGCCCTTATTACCAATAGAGATGCCCAAGTAATGGCGAAGACAAAGTTTAAAGCTGGTACAGGCCAGTTAATGGAGAAGAAAACTAGAGCAAAGATAAATTTTTGCCAGCCTATGTAGGTGGGGATGAATGCACACTACTCAATGAAGGGGATGATGAGTATACACCGCTCAATGACATCGAGAGTTGAAGTGTATACAGCCACTAAGTGAAGAAGGTGATCTCAGTAGGTGCTCGTGGAGAATCTTCATGATTGGCTCAAGAATTATGAAAGAAGAGGTAATGGGTCTATTGAGGAGGGAAAGCATAAGGATATGAATGCAACAATCCAGGTGACTCTATTGGTAGTTAGGGTACATATTAAAGGAAAGCAAGTAGAATGACTATGCTCCAATTCAGGGGGTGGTTGAAGAAGGGAAAAGATAAATAGATAAAGCCATTTGATGCAGTACCCTCTAGCAGCTAAGGTGTATTCTCAGAACATTAGATAGGTGAAAGTCAAGGTAGAGTCATTGGGATAAAGAGAGAAATTGATGAAAAAGGAACATGGTCATAACCAATTTGGGTTGACAATAGTGAAGACAGTGAGAGTAGTGAAGAAAAGATCTTTATAGTTAGATTAGGGCACATGGAAGAAGTCATAAAGTCCTTCAAGGAGGATTATGTTACTCCTACAGAGGTTAGGATACAAATTTAAAGAGAATGGGTGGAGATGACCTTGGCACAGTTTAGGGAATGGATGCCAGTTGCCAAGAAGTTATTCGAGAGGATGTCTCCCCCAGTAGAAGTGTACTCTCAAAGTTCTAGGTGGATACAAGTTAATGTGATCGCATGCGATAGTGAAGATGAAGAAGATAACAAGAAAGCTCTGGGAATACGGGACAACAACGAAACCATTCATGATTTCTGAGATGATTTTAGTGATAAAGAAATACGAGCAGGAAATAAGAGAGTGATAATAGAAGACTTTTGGGATAGCTTTGAAGAAGAAGGAGATAATAGAGAGACGGATGACCTCTGGGATAATTTTGGAGAAACACATAAGGGATAAACACTTAGTGAGGAAGAAACATAGAAAGGAAAAAAGAGTGAGAGCATAAGAGCGGCAGACAAGAAGAAGGGTAAAAAGAAAGACGTAAGTGAGGAAGATAAAGAGGTCTAAGGCCTAACCCAGAGTGCAAGGTTCTATGAGAACCTAAAAGCAAACAAGGAAACAAACAAGGGATAGAATGAGATAGAGAAGAAAGAAGAAAGAAAGAAAGAAAAGGAGGATGATTTACTTCTCAAACAACTGAAGAAGACGTAAGCTAATGCAAGCATCTAGGACCTACTTATCCTCTCCTAGAAACACAGAGAGCAATGGCCAAATCCTTAGTTGGGATACCAATTTCCCTAGTCTACAACCTTGACAAAAATGGTTATAGCGGTCATCTTAAAAGAGGTACGGAAGGGTCTGATTAGTTTCTCTGATATTGATCTTCCCTTGGAAAGAAGGAATCACAACAAACTACTATTTATAGTAGCTAAGATTTGAGGAAAGAAGACCTTATATGTAACGGCAGATGATGGGTGGGCAATCAATTTGGTACCATTGAAGCTTCTAAGTACTGGGAAAGAAGAGTTAGAGCCGTCTCAAGAGGTCATCAAGGCTTATGATGACACTACTTTTAGTGCAAAAGAAACCTTCAAGGCTCTTGTGAAGACAAGCTCAATAGAGGTGATGGCAGAGTTTACTATACTGGATATCCCGATAACATTTGCATCACTACTCGGATGTGTATGGCTCCACCCACTAGGAGGTGTACTATCCACTGCACACCAGATAATTTAATTCAACTGCGACAAAGAGGAAATAACGATTCGAGCAAAGTCCTTGCCCACAATGACAATATTGAGCAATAAAGAAGGAGAGATACCCCATATGGGTGGGTACCAGATATTAGTGATCGACCAGATTAACCCAGTAATCACTGGAATCACAAAGAATGAGGGGTACATGCCCTAACTAGACTTGGAAATGGCTTTGTTGGAATGCCCATTTTCCTGAGATTAAGGGGCAAACCAATAAGAGAGGACTGGGATATGATTCAAATGAAGACGTGCACCCAATTGGGGATAAGAGGCCTATTAAGTTTGTAAAAGTTGAAGAAGTCATGTATGCCAAAGAGTCTGAACCATTAAGGATATGATGAACCCAAAGGCTTTTAGAGATCAGTGAACTCGACAAGAAGATGGATAAGCTAATGTTAGGAGGACAGATGACAAAAAAGGCAATACGCTTGGATGAAGAGACTCTTGTTGACTTGGTCGCCCTTGTTGAAGAGGAAATGACTAATGCTTGTTATGACGGTGTCTTTATTCCTGATTTATTTAAGAACACTATGTTTGTAAACAAATTTGATGTAATAAAATCTGACTTTGCTTACTTGTGTGATGTTTTTCCTGATGGTAGCTTGCATGAATTCCATTTCAATAGCATATTTGACATTCGTCGCATGAACACTCATAATATTAATCTTGATATAAATGAAAATCCAAGGAACCTATCTATTACTCATGTACTACTCTTGAAAAGAAAGAGAGAGAGAGAAAGAGAGAGAGAGAGAGAGAACATTAAAAGTTATTTGGTTGGTTCTACGACGATATGCCAATAGTTGATTGATAGGTGTCCATTTATGTATTACTTTTATATCAATTCGTCCATGTTTCTTTGCTATATTCTGTGGTATTTTTATGTTTTTGTGTGTTTTGATGTTTGTAGGAGTTTTGGAGCAACTTGCACAAAAATGGAGTAAAACCCTTCATTTTCACCTCTGCTAGTCAGTGATCTTCTCGGATTTAATTGTATTGATATACAATGAACCCGATGACATATTATATACCGTTGGAAAGCTCTCGAAGTCTATTTTCTGGAGAAATTTACGGTTTATAAATCCATTCAGTGTACCAAAAGTTCTAATCAAAACAGTGTGAGATGTATAGAAATATAATTCCACAATCACTGTAGCATGTATAATACGGGGGCACTGTAGCAATTCACTGTAGCAGAGTATTTAAACACATTTTAGGGTTTTATTTTGATAACTTGAAGAGGGGAGAACGTGGAGGAGGCTGCATTTCTGGATTTCTCTCATCCCTTGGAGTTCTTGAAGGAGAAAGAAGGCTTGGAAAGAGGAAGAACTACAATCCTAAGGAGATTCATCTACAAAGGAGATTTTCAAAGGATTTGCTAAGTTTTTCTTTTCCTTTTCAATTCTGGAATTTCTCTGTATTGTATTTATGTTGTTCTTAAACATGTGTAACTGAATCTGAATTGGTTGAGGGTGATTTCAAAGCCCTTGATATGGTTTTTGTAAGTTGATTGTGCAAGAAGTTGTTATCCAATTCTCTAATTGAAGTTGCTTGTATTTTCCCATATCTAATGCTTATGATTGCTTGCTGGATTGTATTTCGAATGGCCAACTGAATATAATCTGGTTGTTGTCTATTGCTAGACTAGAAATCTTGATCCGTAATTGTCTTGAATTTCTAATCCTTAGTAGCAAAATTGTGATCAGAGATTGCAATTGGAGAATACAACCTAAGTTAAATAATCCGAGCTTGTGTGTTTATTGCTTAGATCAACCTATCTTTCTTATCGTAATGCATCCATTGAATTAAATTTAGAGAGCTTGTTCTAGGTTGTTTAATGGATAGAGATTAAATAAAGAGCCTGTTTTATTTAACAACAAAGTAAGGAAAGATTGGGATAACAGAGCTTGTTGTTATCTACGGTTGATAATTTCAATGGTGTAATTGGATGACAATTCTACGATTAATTTGCAAATCCATATCTTGTGGTAGAGAAGGATCCCTTAACCAGGTTTCTCTCATTGATTTTTCATTCAAATTAACTTTCTGTTTTGTTATTCTTTATTTGCATTCTTATTTCATTTAGTTAATCATTCAACAAAACCCCCTTGTTTAGTTTATTGTTGCTGGAAAATAACAAATTCAATTAGAATCAATCCTCGTGGGAACGATATCTTACTTATCACTTTATTACTTGTGTGACTAGTATACTTGCTAGTTTCGAACGCATCATTGATCGTAACATAGCAAAGCACACTATCCCCACCTATTCGCACATAAAACCAGTTAAGTAAAAGCTAAGAAGAATAAGCACAGAATATTAAGGAAGAAGTTACCAAATAGATAGAAGCAAAATTTTTAGATGTGGTAAACCACCTTCAGTGGCTAGCTAACATAGACCTGATGCCAAAAAAGGATGGAAGGTTTTAGATGTGTGTGGATTATGGGGATTTGAACAAATCCTCACTGGAGGATGATTTCCCGCTACCACATATAGATGTGTTCGTGGGCAGCATAGCTTGCAGCAAAATATTCTCGTTTATCGATGGCTTCTTAAGTTATAATTAGATTATGATGATAGTAGAAGATAAGATGAAAACAACTTTTATTACTGAATGAGGGACCTATTGTTATAAGGTGATGCCATTTGGGTTAAAGAATGCTAGAGCAATGTACCAAAGGATGGCTATCATACTCTTTCACGACATGATCCACAAAGAGATTAAGGTTTTTTCGATAGCATGATGTTGAAATCTGATACGTAGGAAGAATATTTCATAGCATTAAAAAAGTTCTTAGAAAGGGTGGATAGGTACCAATTAAGATTGAACATGAAGAAGTGTGTGTTTGGAGTGACATCAGGAAAATTGCTTGGATTTGTAGTCAGAGAATAAGGGATAAAAGTTGACGCAGACAAGGTGAAAGCCGTCACAGAATTACCAACACCAATGATAGAGAAAGAAGTTCGTGGGTTTTTTTGGGAAAGATCCAATAAATCAACCAGTTCCTTGCCAAGCTCACAATTGTTTGTGTGCCAATTTTCAAGTTATTTATAAAGAATCAACTAGTAGAATGGAATGAGCAGTGCTAGAAAGCCTTCAAAAAAGTAAAGGAATATTTGACTGACCCACTTGTGTAGAGGCCTCCAAAGCTGGCGAAGCCGCTAATTTTTTGTTTAGCAATTGACGATGAGACAATAGGAGCCATGTTGGCATAGTCTAATGAAAATGGTATGGAACATGTAGTCTATTACTTAAGCAAGAAACTATTGGAGTATGAGCTTAAGTATACTCAGACAGAAAAGACTTGCTTGGCAATGGTGTAAGCCTCTAAGAAACTTAGGCATTATTTCCAATCATACAAGGTATAAGCGATTTCTAAGATGAATATGATGAAGTACTTGCATGAAGCATTATCACTAGTGGGAAAGCTGGCAATATGGCCAGTGCAACTATCCGAGTTTGATGTTGAGTATGTCACCAAGAAAGTGGTAAAAGGTATAATAGTGGTAGAATTATTAGCAAATCTTATCATAACGATCAACCATGGGAGTTGGAGTTTCCCAATGAGCACTTAGGAGCCATCATAATAATGGGATGGTGGTTGTACTTTGATGGAGCGGCCAACAGGAATGGGGTAGGTGTGGGAATTGTCCTTATCCCACTTATTTGAGAAATATTGCCTTTTGCTAGGAAACTAGGATTTAAGGTCAAAAACAACATGGTGGAATATGAGGCATGCATGTTTGGATTGAGGATAGTAATAGTGATAGGCATTAAGGAAATTGAGGTAATAGAAGACTCACAGCTAGTTATCCTACAAGCAAAAAAAGAGTGGGACATTAGAGAGGAGAAGCTTAAACCGTACCTAGAGTAGGTTAAGGAGTTGATGGCAAGATTCAACAAATGTGTCTTCAAACATGTGTTTTAAAAAGAGAATCAAATGGCAGATACATTGGTAGGATTGGTCCCTATTTGGAAGAACCCGAAGAAAACAACGATAAAATCGTTAGTGATAACACATGCTTATCATCTGTGTTACCAAGAGGAATTGGTGATGGAAGTTGATATCGAAGAGAAGCCTTGGTTTTATAACCTAAAATGATATTTGGAAGAAAGAGCTTTTCCTAAGGGAGCAGTTGAGAAGGATAGAAAAGCCTTGAGACAATTGGCTCAACAAATCACGTGCTAGGAAGGGATGATGTACAAAAGAATAGCAGATATACTGGAAATAATGTGTGTGGATCAAAAAGAGGCTCGACAAATCATGGAAGAAATCCCTACAAGAGTCTATAAACCTCACATGAATGGGCTGGCCTTAGCTAAGAAGATCATGGGACAAGGAGTTTTTTGGTTGACAATGGAACTACATGAAGTTTGTGAAAACTTGTCATCAGTGTTAGATTCGTGTGGATTCGATTTATCAACCACCATAGGAGCTACAAAGCATGACATTACCGTGCCTTTTGTTGCATGAGGTATCGATATTATCAGAGAGATACGATTGCTAACTTCGAATGGGAACCGATACATGGTAATAGTAATGAACTACTTTTTGAAATAGATAGATGCTTAGTCTTTCAATGAACTGGGGGCAAAGCAGATGGCTAGGTTTACAAAAAGACATATCGTTTGCAGATATAGGGTGCCACACCGCTTGATAAAAGACAACAATGTCTAGTTTCAAGAAAAAACAAGAGATTTATTAAAACAATACAAGATTGAGCTTCATAAGTCATCCCTATACTATCCACAAGCAAACAATTTAGTAGAAGCAGCCAATAAAAATATTAAGAAGATGCTCGCAAAGATGGTCCAAACTTAGCAAGATTGGGATGAAAAGTTACCTTTTGTATTATGGGGATGCAAGACTACTGCTAGGACTTTAACAGGGGTGACCCCATTTTCCTTGGTCCACAAGACAGAAGCAGTGTTACCAATAGAAGCGAGGATGTGGTCAGCAAGAGTCATGATAGAAGTAGGTATCCCTAAAGATAAATAGGTCCAAGATAGATGCGATCACTTGGTGCTTTTGGATGAGAAAAGAATGAAAGCTTTGTATCACATGCATTTGTATCAATGAAGGGTAGCCAAATTATTCAACAAGAAGGTGTAACAAAAGAAGATTCGAGAAGGAGATTTGGTACTCAAGCAAGCTAAGGCATCCGCACCTAATCCCCAGGGAAAATTTAGACCAAACTGGGAAGGACCTTTCGTAGTCAAGAAGATAATGACGGGTGGTGCAATCAAGATATCTCACCTGGATAAAAATGAATTTATGGATCCAATCAACATAGACAAACTGAAAATGTGCTTCCTACGATAAGAAAGAGAGATAAAAAAAAAAGAAATGAAGGAAAAATGAGATAATAGAGAAAATAACTAATCATAAAAACAGAAAAGGCTGACTAAAAATGAGAGTGGTTTTCTATGAGCGCATATTGATCGAAACATTTGTACCTTGATTAATAAAATGATGTTTTGAGATACAAATATGTTGTGGAAATGACTTTCATAATGGCTACATCAGTGAAAAATAACAAACAAGTGGAAATAAAACTGCATCACTCTTCCCTCTGTCTCTTAACTTGTGCAAGATCACCATATTGCTTTTGGCACGCTTGGACACAAAGGGCTAGATCAACAAAGGAAGCCTGCAAGATGACCCACCCCTTATATGCATCATCAATCACCAAATCAAGAGAGAAAACAGGTATTGTTGGACCTTAAGTTGGGACCAAGACTCTCCAACGCGGTGAAGAAAGCGCTCAAACAGTCTCTCAAGGACAAAGCATGGCGGGTAAGTCATAACTCTCCATTTTTTACCATATTGATGGTAAAAGCAAAAGGGGGAATAGAAGGAACTGTGGGTGAGTGTTGCTAGAGCCACACTTGATGTGTAACTTTAGAGGTTCACATGCTAAAGCCTCGACCAAGGGCAGTACCAATGAACTTGAGTGTCTATAAGTTTTGTAGATACGTAGCCCATGATTCTGGCCTATGTAGCTTTTATGCTTGATGGTTCTTAGGTCCATAACGCAATGGAGGGACTTCTAGAGTGGCCAGAATGGAAAACTTCTCCTGAAACCATATATGGGGAAGGAGGCATGAAATGTTAAAAAAAAATGATGATAATGATGATGTCACTTAGAGGAGAAGTAGACTGCACGAAAACTTAGGATGTGCACCAAATTTCACCTGATCTAAGCCAATCAACGTCTCTACCAAGATTAGGGGCATTAAACTAAGACCAGGACATATTTGAGGGATCAGACTCACTGAAAAAAGGTCACCGTAACCATCTGCTGATACCAGTAGAAATTGAGAAGGAAGACAAAATTGCATAATACGAAATCAAGAAATTGAGGTCTTCTCCACGGTCCCAATCAGAGGAATGAAGAATGGAAGCTTCATTCTTTAATCAATGGTATGGGCCTTTAAGATGTTATGTGGAATGCGGAAGAACTCAGCCATGTCTTCTAAGGTGGGACCATCAAGAGGTGGTAAGATGATATTATCAGTACTATAGGGAGATACTCCCAAAATAGTACTGAACTTCTCATATAGGGGGCAAAGCTCTTGCCTATTAAAATGAAAGGCATGATTAAAAATATCGCAAAAGTCTACAGTTGCTCTAAATAAAGGGAATATCAAGCTTTACCTGATGAAGAAATCGCAAGCTGGAGAGACCACTTGATTCCAATTGAAGCTATTCTACGTCCTTCAGAGGCTTCAAAAAGGGTTGAAGAAGTTTGTAGGCGGTTTCATTCATGATGGATGGTATGAGAAGGGAAATGGAGGGACAATGCCCTTATATGAGGAAGAAGGAAGTCCCCTAAGTTGAAAATTCGACGTGGGACTCTTGCTATAGGCACATGCTTATAATAAAGGCATACACCTGTAATACAGGCGTGATGCCTCTATGGTGTAGAATTGAAGAGGCGCAACGCTTGTGTGGTATAGAATTGAAAAATGGATTTCTTTGCTTATTGCAATGATCAGATTTGGGTGTTTTAATGATGTCTCTCCCACTTGATATGTCAATTGATTTTTTGACCTTAAGTGAAAGAATTTTTAGATTGATGGAATTACGTTGATTAAGATATGAAAAGCATAATGTAAAATAACACATTCCCATTCATGAAAAAAAGAAGAAGTGAAAGATATATACATCATCCATAATAATAATAAATCATCCAAAATATTAACATCCAATAGATCATCCTAAATGATGATCAAACAAAAAAACGAGGAAATTCAAAAAAATACAAAGAAATCAAAAGGGGGACTTATGCCTAGAAGAGCCCTCAATAGCATCCTCATCATAATCAGAATCCTCCAATCCTTCTGCGTCATCACCAGCCATGTGAGAGGGACCTTGATGAACACTTAAATATGCATATTTAATAAGAGTTTAGTTCATCATATTGCATTAATAGTGTCATTAAATTCCTCAACTTAAGCATATTTGTAGCATTTGCATCTTTGGAATTAATTTCCTCTTAATTTTGGTTTTGTTACAGGTTCGGTAAAATGGGCATAACTCTCTATTTATAGATCAGAATGGTGCAATTCTTAATGTTTTGGAAAGCTGATTCAATTGTCTACAAGATTGCATTTCACAAGAATTATCAAATTCGGGCTCTTAGTGGACCAAAATTGGGCTTGAAGTGAACCCATCTATAGTCTCGGCCCAGTCTGACCAGGCCTCAGTATTTGGACCGTATCTCTCAAAATACGTATCCAAATTGTGCAAATAAATATGTTCTAGAAAGCTAAGAGAAATATCTACAACTTTCATGAAGACATGTGATTAAAATTCTCAATATTTCAATGTCAAAAGTGATGGTCAAAGTCAGTGCCTAATGATCCCAATTGTCAAAGATATTTACAACTAATATTTGACAATTATGCCCTTATAATTTGACAAGTTTGCCCCTGGATGTATCTATAAATAGAGGTGCCTTGTGACCCATTAGGGCATCTTGGCCTTGGCTGGAACATTTTGGCTTTGGCTAGGATCTTGTATTGTGTTTATGTATTGGCACATTGGATGCTTGAACCCATTTACAAGAAGTGGTATAAATATTGGTAATGAAACAAATATAATTTATATAACTAAAATGGGTTAATTATCCTTATTTGAAATATCAAGGGCGGATCCCCTAACCTTAGCTTTCATTATTATTGTGTAAATTCCTCTTGTATTTTAATTATTCTATTGTTTATGAACTTTTTATTTTATTTACTGTTGTAGGTTCTACCACTTTATGAAATTGTTCTTTAATTTACTATGGTTGGTTATACCACCTATTTCCATGGATGGTTTTACCTCCTCTTGCTTTTTGTTTTATATTTGAATGTCGGTAATACCACCTACCATCTTACATATTTATTGATATTCTCTTGTCATCTCTTTGAATTATCCATACCATATTCGCTTAGCTTATAATTTGTAGAGCTTAAATCCCCTTCCTCATGGATCGACCCCGGTCTCACCGGGTTTATTACTTCGACACTCCTATACTTGAGAGACAATCCTTTTTTGGATGTGTCAAGTTTTTGGCGTCGTTGCCGGGGAAGGTAAAAATTGGCGTGCAAAATTGTAAGTATTCTCTTTTCTCATCTTAGATCTAAATTTTTTATTTTTTTGTGTTCATCTTTTCCTCTCTTTTCTTCTCTCTTTCTTGCATTAAAATTTGGTCACGAACATCTAGTGGTAGACTTGTTAGAAAAACATCATCTTCCTTAGAAAACATGGCCAACAATCATGAGGAAATATTCACGGATGAAGGGGACAACCGTTCGCAACAAAATGATAAAAACCAACGAAGAACCCTCAGAGACTACATGAATCCGGTAAGGACTAGTGCACCATCTTGTGTAGTTTCTCTCCAGATTCAATCCATTTCAATTTCAAACCAAGT
Source organism: Boswellia sacra (assembly GCA_013180625.2). Classification (NCBI taxonomy): domain Eukaryota; kingdom Viridiplantae; phylum Streptophyta; class Magnoliopsida; order Sapindales; family Burseraceae; genus Boswellia; species Boswellia sacra. The sequence continues at coordinate 16,676 of SNVD02009383.1, read as the reverse complement.
TTTGTTCGACTTCTACCCACTTTTCATGGCCTTGACATGGATAAACCATATTCGCACTTGAAACTCTTTGAAGAGGTATGTAGCTCCTACACTGACCCAAATTGTAGCATAAACACCATTAGATTAAAGCTTTTTCCTTTTTCTTTAAAAGATAAAGCTAGAACATGGCTACAAAATTTGAGATCAAATTCCATCACTTCATGGGATGAGATGAAACAACAATTTTTTAAAAAAATTTTTCCCACCCATAGAACAAATTCCCTTAAAAGACAAATTTCTGATTTCTCTAAAAAACAAGAAAAAAAAAATAAAAAAAAAAAAAAAACAAACAAAAAAAAAAAAAAAAAAAAAAAAGAAAAGAAAAAAAAAAAAACAAAAAAATAAAAAAAAAAAAAAAAAAAAAAAAAAAACAAAAAAAAGAGAAAAAAAAATAAAAAAAAAAACAAAATAAAAAAAAAAAAAAAAAAAAAAAAAAAAAAAAAAAAAAAAAAAAAAAAAAAAAAAAAAAAACAAGAAGAAAAAAAAAAAAAAAAAAAAAAAAAAAAAAAAAAAAAAATAAAAAAAAAAAAAAAAAAAAACAAAAAAATAAAAAAAAAAAAAAAAAAAAAGACAAATTTCTGATTTCTCTAAAAAACAAGGAGAAACCCTTTACCAATGTTGGGATAGGTATAAGGAACTACTTAATACCTGCCCTCACCATGGGTTTGAAACTTGGAGAATAGTTACACATTTCTATGAATGGTTAACACCTTAAGATAGGCAACTAGTGGAATTAATGTGTAATGGAGAATTTAAAGAAAAAGACCTGAGGAAGCACTTGACTTCCTAGATTCCCTGACAGAAAAGGCACAAAATTGGGACACTGCTGGCACCTATGAGGTACCAAGCAAGGCCCAAACTCGACATCCATAGAGGTATTTACAACCTTAGGGAGACCATGACCTTCAAAGCCAAATTGCATCCCTCTCTAGAAAAGTTTGAGGCTTTAGAGATGAAAAAGAGTGGTCAATTGAAGTCTATTCAAGAAAATGTCTTAACATTTGTGATGACAATGACCATTCTACTGATGATTGCCCAACTTTGCCTGCCTTTAAGGAATGTCTCCATGAAGAAGCCAATGCCTTAAACACTTTCAAAAGGCCAAATCACAATCCATATTCACAAACCTACAATCCTGGTTGGAGAAATCATCCAAATTTTAGCTGGAAAAATGACAATCATGCACAATCTTTCACAAGTCCCTTTTCAAGCACAACAAAATTTTCAAAATTCTCATGATCATGCATATGCTCCTCCTCCTAGGAATGACCTTCAAGAAAAATTGCATTCATTCATTACAAAGCCAAGAGAACTTAAAGAGCCAAACTGCTCAAAACATTAGCAATTTGTTAGAGAACTCTTGTTGCAAAAAATTTGCATCTACATTTAGCATCCCAGAGAAGGGAAAATTTCCTTCTCAAACATTGCAAAACCCCAAAGATCAATCTAACTCAAATGCAGGGAGTTCAAATAACCATTATTTTGACCAAGCTAAGTCAGTCATGACCCTTCGCAATGGTAAGGTTGTTGAAAAACATATTCCTAAACCTTGTGAGAAAGAAGAAGAATCGATCTCTAAAGGGCAGGAAGAGGTTGCCAAACCAACACCTAGCGAAGGAGGAAACCAAATCCTCATCTGTGCCTCCATTTCCTCAAGCATTAGCTACACAAAAGAAGCCAACTCACAATTCTGAAATCTTAGAAATTTTTAAGCAGGTAAAGGTCATTCCCTTGCTTGATGTGAGCAAACAGGTACCTTCTTATGCAAAATTTTTGAAAGACTTGTGCACTGTGAAAGAAAAATTGAATCTGAAAAAGAGGGCCTATCTAGCCGAGCAAGTAAGTGTTATTCTTCAAAACAATAATACAGTGAAATATAAGGATCCAGGTTGTCCTACAATTTCATGTGTTATTGGAGACCATAAAATTGAACAAGCTTTACTTGATCTTGGTGCTAGTGTGAATTTGCTTCCATATTCGATTTTTCAGAAACTCAATCTAGGTGAGTTAAAATCGACTTCTGTGACTCTTTTGCTTGCTGATAGATCAATTAAAGTACCAAGAGGAGTAGTAGAAGATGTTTTAGTTCAAGTCGATAAATTCATTTACCCAGTGGATTTTATTGTCTTGGACACCCAACCAGTGGAAGTATGTAATTCAATTCCTGTCATTTTAGGGCGTCCATTTCTAGCTACCTCTAATGCTTTGATTAATTGCAAGAATGGAGTCATGAAGCTATCTTTTGGGAACATGACATTGGAACTTAATGTTTTCAATATGTGAAAACAACCACATGAAGAAGAAGATGAAATTGAGGAGGCTAATATGATCGAATCTATTGTGGAAGATCACATCCAAAAAGGGAGTTCTTCTGACCCTTTGGAAACTTGTCTAGTGAATTCATTAGAATCAAGCATGGAACTAGAGTCTGATCTTTCTGATATATGTTCTTTATTAGATTGTGCACAGATGATGGAAAAAGGCTCAAAATCAAGATTTGAAGAATTGGGGCAAATGAATGAAAGTAAGGAAGATGAAGCTCCCAAGTTAGAATTGAAGCCCTTACCTGAAGGACTGAAATATGCATATCTTGGGGAGAATCAGACATATCCGATGGTAATTTCTTCAGCCCTCACATGCGAGCAACAAGGTAAGTTGATAGAAGTGCTTAAAAGGCATAAAAATGCAATTGGGTTGACTTTAGAAGATATAAAGGGCATTAACCCTTTAATTTGTACACATAGAATACATTTAGAGGAAAATGCCAAAACATCTCAACAACCTCAAAGGAGATTAAATCCACACATGAAAGAGGTCATTAGGGCTGAAGTTCTCAAACTACTTGATGTGTGAATTATCTATCCTATTTCTGATAGTAAGTGGGTAAGCCCTACACAAGTAGTACCTAAAAAATCTGGCATTACAGTTGTTAAAAATGAAAAGGGGGAATTATTGCCAACTCGTGTCTCGTCTAGTTGGAGGATGTGCATTGATTATAGAAAATTAAATGCTGTCACTAGAAAAGACCATTTTCCTTTACCCTTCCTTGATCAAATTCTTGAAAGAGTAGCAGGAAACCCCTACTACTGCTTTCTTGATGGATACTCAGGCTACTATCAAATCCCCATTGCACTTGAAGACCAAGAAAAGACCACATTCAAGTGCCCCTTTGGCACTTTTGCATTTAGGAGAATGCCTTTTGGACTTTGTAATGCCCCAGCCATTTTTCAAAGATGCATGTTAAGCATTTTCAGTGACATGGTTGAGCATTGTTTAGAAGTTTTCATGGATGATTTAACTGTCTTTGGAAACTCTTTTGATAATTGTCTTGAAAATTTAGAAAAAGTCCTAAAAAGGTGTGTAGAAAAAGGTCTTATTTTGAATTGGGAAAAATGTCATTATATGGTCACTTCGGGAATTGTCTTAGGTCATGTGGTGTCTTCTAAAGGAATTGAAGTGGACAAAGCAAAAGTAGAATTAATTTCCCATTTGCCTCCACCAAAAATAGTTAAAGAGGTCCGTTCATTCTTAGGGCATGCTGGATTTTATAGGAGGTTCATAAGAAATTTTAGTGCTATATCTAAACCTCTTTGTAACCTCTTAATAAAACATACTTCCTTTGAATGGACTCAAGAATGTCAAAATGCCTTTGATACATTAATTGGGCTTTTAACAATTGCTCCAATTATGCAATCTCCTGATTGGTCCTTGCCTTTTGAATTGATGTGTGATGCAAGTGACTATGCCGTTGGTGCTGTCTTAGGACAAAGAAAAGAAGGTAAGCCTTATGTCATATACTATGCAAGTAGGACTTTAAATGATGCGCAAATTAATTACACAGCAACTGAAAAAGAACTACTTGCAGTAGTATTTGCATTGGACAAATTTCGTTCTTATTTAATTGGTTCTTCCACAATTGTTTACACTGACCATGCAGCTGTGAGATATTTAATGCCTAAATAGGATGCAAAACCTAGATTGATACGGTGGATCTTATTGCTCCAAGAATTCAACATCACAATAAAGGATAAGAAAGGAGCCGAAAATGTCGTTGCTGATCATCTTTCAAGACTAACGACAGGGACATTAATTGAAACTTCACCTATCAATGATTCTTTTCCTGATGAGTTTTTATTTTCTGTTGCTACTATACCTTGGCTTGCTAATATTGTAAATTTTCTTGCGACAGGGAAAATGCCACCTCATTGGAATGCTCAAGACAAAAGAAAATTTTAAACCGAGGTGAAAAATTTTTACTGGGATGACCCATATCTGTTCAAATATTGTCCAGACCAAATAATGAGAAGATGCATACCCGACAAGGAGGTAAGTAGTGTCATTAACTTTTGTCATTCTGAAGCATGTGGAGGACATTTTTCATCTAGAAAAACAGCTGCTAAGATCTTACAATGTGAATTTTATTGTCCCACCTTATTTAAAGATGCACATGCATTTTGCAAAACGTGTGAAAATTGTCAAAAATTGGGATCCATTTAAAAAAGAAACATGATGCCTTTGAATCCCATTCTTGTTGTTGAAATCTTTGATTGTTGGGGTATTGATTTTGTGGGACCCTTTCCACCGTCATTTGGTTTTGTGTATATCCTTGTTGCAGTAGACTATGTTTCAAAATGGGTCGAGGCAACTCCAGGTCGAAACAATGACCACAAAACAGTTGTCAAATTCTTGAAAGAGAATATCTTGAGTAGATTTGGAATTGCTCGAGCCATTATTAGTGATGGGGGTACGCATTTCTGTAATAAACCATTTGAAACCTTAATGAAGAAATATGGAATAACTCATAAAATTTCTACACCTTATCACCCGCAAACAAGTGGAAAAGTTGAATTAGCTAATAGGGAGATAAAACAGATCTTAGAAAAAACGGTTAACCCAAATCGTAAAGATTGGTCTTTAAGACTTAATGATGCACTTTGGGCTTACCGAACTGCTTTCAAAACATCATTGGGAATGTCTCCTTATAGATTAGTTTATGGAAAACCTTGTCACTTGCCAGTGGAAATTGAACATAAAGCTTATTGGGCCATTAAAATATTTAACACAAACTTGAATGATGCTTGCAAGTTACGAAAACTCCAACTGAGTGAACTTGAAGAAATCAGGAAGGGGCTTATGACATTTAAAATCTACCAAAGAAAAAATGAAGGTTTTTCATGACAAATTTTATTGTTAGAAAAATCTTTGAAACTTCACAACAAACGTTCTTTGTTATGATCAAGGTTCTGCTTATGTCCTGATAAACTTCGCAGTTGGACTGGGCCTTTCATTGTTAAAAATGTTTTCCCTCATGGAGCCGTTGAAATTGAGAACCCAAAGAATGGTCATGTGTTTAAAGTTAATGGACAACGGTTAAAACCATTCTTTGAAAATTTTGCCCAAAACGAAGAGTCCCTTGCTTTAATCGATCCTTTTTAAGAATTGATTTTTCCCGGTCAAGTGGCGGATACAGGTACTGCATGGCTTTTGAAGTCGGTTTTTCAGTTCGCTAAAAACTGTTGCTCACCTCACATCCATTTTCTTTTCTTCTCTCTCATTTTCTTCACATGGATACCATTCTCTCAAAATTGCACAAATATTTTTCCTCTCTTCCTCAAAATGATTTGCTTAAAATTTATAAAGCTCGTGTAGAAAGACTAAGGTTGTTGATGCGTAAAGGTATTCCTGCTGATTTAAGATGGTTAATTGAAGCCAAGGTTCGATTTTCCTATGAATTTTCAGATAATCTTGTGTCTCACATGCCAGGTATGGGAAAAAGCTCTTACGCCAAAAAGCAAAGAGCAAAAAGGTTACAAGTTTGTCCCAGATGTGCAAGATGGACTTGTAACCAGCGTTGCCGCTCCTTGGGATATTTGTCTAACAATCGAGAGGATAAACTACAGTTCATCAAGAATGTACTGAGTAAGGAGTCTTTGGATGATATCCGAACGACTCTTGAGACGCATTCTTGTGGACTTGTGCAGCGTGAAATTTTTAATTTGTGGACACAATTCCGAGATGAGCAGGAACGCTATAGTCTTGGGAATCTGACTCAAAACGATCCTGTTTGCCAGTTTATAAGAAAACTGGATGGGAAGCATATCCCCAACTTATAGAAGGTGTGTAAGCCGTTTCTGGACGTAAAACCAGAGGAAGATGTGAGCCACAGTTACAACTACCTGTACATATGTATGCGTGCCATCATTTTTGAATTTTAATACCTCATAGCTGTCATTTTTGAATTTGTATTCTTTTGTTTGACTTATGGTGTCTTATTTCATCATCTTTTGAATTTTTGTGCATTATTGTCAACTTTTTCAACAAACAATCGAGCTACCTAGATAGATATCATCATTAACATACCTTTTTGCACTCCATAAATACCACATGTCTTGTTCTCCTCTTCACACATAGTTAGAGAGTCACATAGACATGGAGGGAACTTCAAAACGTCGAATCCAAAGGATATGTGTATTCTGTGGATCTCGACCAGGTAAAGTGAAGAGTTCGTAGAAGTAGCGAATTATCTTGGTAGGCTACTGGCTGAAAGAAAGATTCATGTGGTTTATGGGGGAGGTAGCCTCGGGTTAATGGTTTGCGTATCAACAGCTGCACATGTAGGAGGTAGTCAAGTGTTAGGAGTTATTCCTAAAGCTGTGGCTGTAGACAGCATTGTTGGAAAAACGGTTGGGAAGGAGTTACAGGTCTCCTCTATGGATGAACGCATGGCACATATGCTCATCAATTCAGATGCCTTTATTGCTTTACCAGGTGGCTTTGGCACTCTTGAAGAAATTTTTCAAATTGCCTCTTTGGCCCAACTGAATCTCCATCAAACCATAGGTTTGTTGAATGTTTACAATTTCTTTAATCCTTTAATAAGTTTTGTTGATGTAGCTGTAGAACAAAATTTTATCCCACATTGGGCGAGACAGATCCTTGTTTCTGCCACTTCTACTGGTGAGTTACTTGACAAATTACAAGAAGTTGAGTATGAACCTGACCCAGCTAGTACTCAAATAAATTGGGCAGGAGGGCAAAACAAAAAGTGCAAATTGGATCTGAATCTCCGTTTGTAATTTTTTTTTGTCTTTTATTTTATTTTATTTTTAGGATGTTATTTTATGAGTCTTTCAGATCATCTCTCTTGAATAACAGAAGCTTCAGGTAATGTCTCCTATACTTTATCTCTCTACATTTAAACATTGAGGACAATGTTTCATTTGGTGGGGGGGAAGGATAGTAGACATAAGTGTGTCTTGAAATTTTATTTTTTTCTTGCAAAAAAAAAACGAGTTAGAAATTAGATTCAGAGTGTGGTGTAAGGCGTTCAAATCCTCTTGAGACGCATTCTGGGCCAGGAATGGCAGAGTATGGAGGGCCAGTTTGAACTCTTGAAACCCATTCTAACCAATTTGTCATTTTAATTTGATCTTATGAACTCATTTTAGCTAACTTAATATTATTTAGACTTGATTTTTGAATTTTATAACAAGGAAGTCTTATTCATTTCACTGTGAATTATTCAAATCTATGAACTCTCACAACCTTATCATTTAAAAAAAAAATTTGTGTGCTTATGTACTCATTAAGCAAGTATTCATGAGCCTTTCTTCACACACACACACATACCTTGATGCATGATTGTGGGTGCAAAATGAAATGTTGTAATATTTGAGTTCTTTTGTTTTGTTTAGGATAACAACACAAAGGAAGGGGAAAGTTAAAAAAAAAGCAAAAAAAAAAAAAGAAAGAAAAGAAAGAAAAAAGAAAAAAAATAGCAATTGTGGATAAAGTTTGGTCTCGTAGCCTCCTTAATTCGAGTAATTAAGCCCGAGGGGTGCCTTAACACCTAATACCCTAAGACCAACTGGTTTAGGAGCTATTGGCCCAAAGCTCGTTACATGGATTAAGGAGAAAGCTTAATGGGATTGAACATTGCACTATCCATAAGTTTCTAAGCAAAAATAAAGTATCGGCAACCCGAGTCGTTAAGCTCGAAGGGCTGTCTTAACACTTAATGCCCTAAGGCCAACTGGTCTGGGAGCCATTAGCCTAAGGCTCGCTACATTGGTTAAAGATGCATTCTTTCAAAAAAAAAAAAACAACACATATATATATAAAATAAATGAATGTCCCCTACCTAAAGTTGTTAGCCTTAACAAATATTAGAACCGATATGGCTTCTTTCTAATAAGCCCCATAGTCATGTGTTGACTGAGCACAAAAAGGAGGTTTATTGATATCTTGACTGAAGGGTACATGAGTCATAAAAAAAATATAATAATAATCGGTTGAGAGTTTGTTTATTTGGATAAAATCAAGGAGAGTGCAATAATGACCACCTTGGATGTAAAATTCTATAAATCACTTCTAAATAATAACGCTTTAATTGCTAGGGACTAGCAATAAGCTAGTTGGGGGGTGTGATGAACACTTAAATATGCATGTCTAATAAGAGTTTAGTTCATCATATTGCATTAATAGTGTCATTAAATTCCTCAACTTAAGCATATTTGTAGCATTTGTATCTTTGGAATTAATTCCTCTTAATTTTGGTTTTGTTACAGGTTCGATAAAATAGGCATAACTTTCTATTTATAGATCATAATGGTGCAAATCTTAATGTTTTGGAAACCTGATTCAATTTTCTACAAGATTGTATTTCACAAGCATCATCAAATTCGGGCTCTTAGTGGACCACAATTGGGCTTGAAATGAACCCATCTACAGTCTCGGCCCAGTCTGACCAGGCCTCAGTATTTGGACCTTATCTCTCACAATACGTATTCAAATTGTGCAAACCAATATGTTCTAGAAAGCTGAGAGAAATATCTACAACGTTGATGAAGACATGTGATTAAAATTCACAACATTTCAATGTCAAAATCGATGGTCAAAGTCGGTGCCTAATGATCCCAATTGTCAAAGATATTTACAACAATATTTGACAATTATACCCTTGTAATTTGACAAGTTTGCCCCTGGATGTATCTATAAATAGAGGTGCCTTGTGACCCATGAGGGCATCTTGGCCTTGGCTGGAACATTTTGGCTTTGGCTAGGATCTTGTATTGTATTTTGTGTGTTTATGTTAGTAATGAATTTCTTTTTTCTTGCATTTTATTTTCTTTCTATTATAGTGTTCTTCTAATTTCTCTTTTGCTAAGGTGAAAGGGTGAAACCCTTGATATGAGAATAAGGATTCTCTAACCCTTAATATGTGCTTAATAATCTTAATCTTATAATGTTTATTCAATATGATTTATATTTAATTTCTTAAATCAATCTTGACACCACTCGTAAAGTGGAGGTCTTGATCCATTGTCGACAATCCTTGGCACATCAAATGCTTGGATCCTTTCTAGATGATGTATGGTTCTTCCTTACCGACACGAATCTAGTTAGGAACCTTAATTTGTTGTAGACATATGGTGATTGGCACATTGGATGCTTGAACCCATTTACAAGAAGTGGTATAAATATTGGTAATGAAACAAATATAATTCATATACTAAAATGGGTTAATTATCCTTATTTGAAATATCAAGGGCGGATCCCCTAACCTTAGCCTTCATTGTTATTGTGTTAATTCCTCTTGTATTTTAATTATTCTATTGTTTATGAACTTTTTATTTTATTTACTATGGTAGGTTCTACCACATTATGAAATTATTCTTTAATTTACTATGGTTGGTTATACCACCTATTTCCATGGATGGTTTTACCTCCTCTTGCTTTTTGTTTTATATTTAAATGGTCGGTAATACCACCTATCATCTTACATATTTATTGATATTATCTTGTCATTTCTTTGAATTATGCATATCATATTTGCTTATCTTATAATTTGTAACGCTAAAATCTCCTTCCTCGTGGATCGACCCCGGTCTCACCGGGTTTATTACTTCGACACTCCTATACTTGGGAGACAATCCTTTTTCGGATGTGTCAGGCGGCCATCTCCAAATGGCTGGGCAGCTATCCGATAGCTGGATGGCCATCAGCCAATAGTCAAATGGCTGTTTGATGGCTAGCCAATCGATATCTCTTCGGCCTTTGCCTTTTTTGCCATCCTTCGATGTAGTCCCTTTAGACCTTTGCTACTTCAATTGCACATAACTTCTTGGATTCAACTTCGATTTGCAATCTGTAAATTTCTATGAAAACTAGACATCAGTAGCTTCACAAGTTATATGACTCATCACTAGATTCCTCCTGGACTAGTTTTTATGATTTTTCGAAGTATGTTAGTTTTCGAGGCTTTTCACCAACTCCTTCTCACCCTTCTTTTCTTGACTATCAAGGGCATTTTGGTTATTTTCTTTACTCAACATTCATCTTTATTTCATCATCGAGCCTAAAAAATTTAGTGTATACACAGCCATCCAAGATGAACATGAATCAGTCAAGCGATTGGCCAAGGATATAACGAAGGTCCAATCTCTCTTGAAGAATAAGGGGCTGAAAGGGGTTGAAGACCTAGATGACATCCTGCTTATTAAGGATGGTGACTTGCCACCGAAGTTTTGCATGCCAGATTTGCTCAAGTTCAATGAAGAGGGCAATCCAAAGACACATTTGAGATAGTATGTTGCTGTCATGGCCACCACTTCTTTGACAAAGAAGTATATTTTAAAGTACTTCATGCTATCTTTAAAAGATGATGCAGTAGTATGTATCATGATTCGCCCAAGAGGGTCTTACAAGATTGAGAAGAACTGTATGAATAGTTTTTGGAGTAGTATTACCATAATACCCAACTAGGAGTAACCTTCAAGGATTTGGAGATGACAGCCAAAAGCCAAATGAAACCTTTTTGGAGTATTTGATCCATTCAAGGGCTAAAGCAGCCAAGATAACCATGAGGCTCACAGAGAAAGACCAGGTTCGTATGGTAATCATTGAGGCCTATACTTTTATTGGAGATAGGATTGTGGGCTTTCCAATCAAAACTTTCAAAGAGTTGTATGATTCGGACATCCAAATAGAAGATTTGGAGGCTAGGTAAAAAAGAAGCAACAATAACTACCCTAGAAGAAATCAAGGCAGTATGACAAACTAGCGGGTTAGAAGACAAGGATGTAGAAGAGAATCAACCAAAAAAGTTCAGTTAATTAGGGTGATCTTTATCTAAAGTCTTTGAGGAGCTTTATGCCTGATTTGTGATCTCTGCTAGTACCAAAGCCTCCACAAAACCCACACCTAGCCAACCATAAGCATGACAAATATTGTGATTTCCACCAACAAACTGGCCATGTCAGCAACAAATGCCACTGCCTTTGAGATGAGATACAAGACCTGATCGATAATGAAAAAATTCCTAACCCAGAAAAAGAATAATGATTTTTGAAATGCTTTGCTTTAAGAATGTTATTTTGATGTTTGAACCAGAGGCATGTGAGTTGTGTGTTCTTTTGATGATCATTGATAAAATTATGATACTCATTGGAAATAGATTTTTGGTAGTGGATGAGATTGTATTATCTGCATCCGGGACTCTTTTTGCCATATGAGTTTCATTCTTGATTCTTCAACATTTGAGCATAATAGCCATGAATATGGAACTTTATATCACTTAGAGAAACTTTATGTAATAGAGCTTTATGAAATTCTAAAACTCGTTTGATCACCACTCGAGCGAAATCCTAGGCTTTACAACATAAGGGAAGTGATTTAGGCCTTTTTTGGATTGATTGAGCCTTTTAAGACCACTATGCTTATTCATTATCCCTAGTGTGCCCTATTGAGCCTAATCAAGCCTTTTCTTTGTCAAACTAAAAAATTTATCCTAACACTGAAAAAAATGTCTTGCATAGTAGTACCCTTCACTCATAGCATATGAACATTCTAGGAAAAAATATTGAGAGCCATGCTTATGGGATAATAAAGGAATTTGAGAAATTTTGTGCAATATTAAGCTCGAAGAAGAAAAGGAAAAAAAAGGAGAAAAAGACAAAGAAAAACAAAAAAAAAAGAAAATAAAAGTGTTAATCCCATTGCTTGTAAAGTTTAGTGGTGCAGCCACCCAAAATTGAAAGCCAAACAGACTGGTGGATGAAGACTCAAAGTTTAGAGGTGTAACCATTTAAAATTCAAACAAACATGGTGTTAAAAATGAGTTGATGCTTTCATTTAAAACCTAGAATGGTTGTATGACTGTGAGCGAGTTAACCTTATAATTTCTTTATTATACCTTGACCCAAGCCTGACATTACAGGCTTGATAAAACCCTAATGATCCTTGATTTTGTGATGAGCCTACATTAGTGGAAAGTGGTGTGAAAAGTGGGCTTTTGGTAGTCCTTCTATCTTTAGAGATTGATCACTAGTTTCTATTTACATAAAGCTATTCAGATCTTAATAAGTGAAGTATGATTGGATATACACACACATATGAAGAATCTTGAATGAAACAATTCTGGCACAAGCCCCAAGAAGAGGCGTACCGAAGAGTGTTTAAAACCCTAGGAAGTAGGTGCACTTAAAAGTATTTGCAGCCCTTAGAATAGGCATATGGAAGAGTGCTAACAAAACCCTAAGAAGTAGGTGCATTGAAGAGTGTTTCATGTTAGTATTGTAAGGATGCACTTCATGCATTAGAAAAATGCATTTGACTACACTAGAATAGTGCACATCATGCATCGTAAAGATTCACTTCATGCATTAGAATAATGCATTTTTTTGCACTAAAGGAGTGCACATTGCGCATCATAAGGATGTGTTTCATGCATTAGGAGGATGCACTTATCCACACTACAAGAGTGCACATAGTCCATCGTTAGTATGCACTCCATGCATTAGAAGGATGCATTAGCTCGCACTCAAATGCATTTCATGCATTAGAAGGATGCACATTAGCCCTTAAGTGGGCATACCAACCTTTATGTAGTCATATCTCTTTTACATAAATCGAAGAGGAAAGTAGATGTTCAAGAGTCTAACAATATGCAGATGAAGGCGAAGATGTCAAGATACAAAGTAGTGGTCAAGCTATAGACACTAAATTTTTGGGGCTTGATGATCAATGAAGAGCAAAAGAAATGACCATAATGCCCTTTGAGGCTAAAAGAAGAGAGTTGAGGAAAATTCGATTGAAAGCTTTGAAAACTAACATATGACTTTCAAAAATCACAAAAATTAATCCATGAGGAATCTGATAATGAATCATATATTGTTGCGAAGCACCGGATGTCCTGTTCTTATAGGATTTTACGGTTCACAAATTAGAGTTAAACTTGAAGAGTTGCGCATGATTGAACTGTTGAAGGTTAGAAAGGACTACAATAAAAAAATGCAAACCAAGGGGTTTAGGAGGCCATAATCAGCTGACGGTTGAAGGACAGTCAGCCAGCTATCCTAACCCTTGTTGGTGGTCTAGCCACAAGTAATGAGCTATTCCACCGCCGATCACAATACTTATAGATGGAACTTTCATCTTGCCAGAGCATTTGTGACCATGACACTGTGTCAAAGCCTCTTTCGAGACTCAGAGGAACATAAATGAGCCATGTGCACGTCTGGAGAATGAAGTTGCCACCCAATTATTCAATTAGAAATGAATGGGGGCAATCTAATCCTTCACTTTAGGACCTAAACTACACTTATCTCTTTAGAGATGGGTTTAGGTCTAAGTCATTCACCTCACCCGGATCAAAATGCGGCCTTCACTAGGGTATACCAAATAAAAATAGCTTATAATGTTATACAATCCGCTTAAGTGGTTCATTTTAGGCACATTTTATTCATTATATCTTCTTAAAGAGGTGTAAGATAGCTATATATACATATAAAAAAAAAGGAGTAGAATAGAATTACATTTCCTTTCAAACATGGGGGATAAGGGATAAGATTACATCATTGTTATTCAACAAATAAGTAAATCTATTTATAAACACTCAATAATATTTGTTCATTCATTCATAAAAGTCATGGCATATTCATAATACAATCAATCAATGTGAGATTTGATAAATAAGGAATTCCTCACTATCATATGTGAGTCTATTCCATGTTTATAAATGCATATTCATACATACAATTATCATTCTTAGTGATGGTCCCTCACCATTAATGTGAGTCCATCACCACTACATGGTATCATACAATCATCAATTATAATCATCTTAATTCATAATAAATCATTCAAAATTATACATAATGCCATAAACTAAAATAATTGCACTTCTACCTAGATTTGATAAATCTGATCATAGTAATTCTACCTATTGCTATTCTAGCATTATTCACAACAACTTATAGTGTCATAGCATTTCTAGCCTATGCATGATAGCCTAATACAATCAATCAATATCAAACATGGCTATGATAGCCTAATTCAAGCAATCAACATGGCAATTCAATCAATCAAAGCAATTTTTACTTCTTTTATGCTATTTCCCAACATGCTGCAAAAATCATTAGTCCTCCTAGCATGATTCTAATGATGTGCTCTTAAGCATGATTCTAAGCATGTACCCTAAGTATGATTCAAGCATTCACAGAGAAAATAAACTCTTAAACATGTTTCTACTAAAGGAAAGAAAGATGATTTACCTTGAACGCATTTTCACCTTGCAAAACAAATCAGGATTAAAAAAATTCATAAAAAGCCTAAACATGCTTCTAAGCATCTAAATAGAAGCCTAAACATGCTCATTCTAAGCATAAATAAAGTTCTAAAATGCTTGCTCTAAAGCAAGAAAAATAAAGAAAAAAATTAAGAGAAAGAAAAGAGAACTGCTCTCAAGAAGTACCATTTCTGGGTTTAGAGTAATAGAACGCCTAAAAAATATTTAACTAGAAAAGACTTTTTCAATTCTCAAATGCATCTTTAAGAGGGAGAAGAGAGGATTTCAATGTGTCGAAAAGTGAGGAGGAGGGGGGTTTATATAGTTGAGGGTTGGATTGAAAAATGAGGAAGACAAATAGGGAAGGTAAGTGGTGTAATTTTCCAAAATTACATGGAGAGTAGCTAACTGGCTGTGTGAGAACTGCTAGCCAGTGATCAACCGACAACCGTCTCGAGGAGAAAGGTCTGTATATGGAACCTTCATCTTCCTTGGCTTCATTCACGTGCCATTTCTTCCTTTTTCATCATATTTACCTCTGCTTCATCCACTTCATCTTCCTCGGCTTCATCCACTTCCTCTTTCCAATGGCGGATCATCCCATCCATTTGACTTAAATGAAAGTGATCTGATCTAAAGGTCGACATTGAGAGGTCTTCTAAGAGACAAAGAGGTGCCTATTGTCTATGAGGTGGATTTCCACATGATCAATTAGGTATGCATTCTTCTTTGTTCTTCAATCTTTCATTTTCTAGGGATTTTCTAGGCATGCATTTATGTAGAGACTTTAATTTCTTGTCTAAGGACTCTCATGAGAACAAGATGTGTGAGTCATTTTCTGAAGCCTGCAATTGGCTCTTAGGGATAGAGAATGAGGATGTCAAGAATAGGACTGCTGCTACTGGCTTCTACGAGTTTATCACTCACATGCCTCTCAGCACACTAATCATCAAGCACTAGTTGCTCTACATTAGAGGTGGATGGACATGACTCACAGTTTCCATCTTTCAATTGGTGAGATGACTATCACGCCATTGGACATTACCGCTTTGACCGACCTCCCATGTGACAGGGAGGTTGTACCCATAGATGCTTGCAATACGGACTCGAGGGATCAAACGAATTTGGTTCCTTGGCTTATTAGGTATGACATGAAGATCAAGAACAACATTGTCATTTGGTACCATGCATTATATAAATATTGTAAGAGAAAATTGGATCTAACTTTGGCAGAGGTTGATCAGTATGCACGTAGCTTTATTATGTATTTGCTCGGTTTGATGCTTTTTGCCAATGCGTCGAGCACTATCTTCTTGACTTTACTTTCTGCCCTCCAGGATCTAGATTGAGGGAGGACTTTTAATTGGAGCCATGTTGCTCTCAGCCAATTGTACTTTAGCTTAGATCGTTTATGTCGAGGCATCACTACGATAATCGGCTTCACTTCTTTGCTTTATGTAATTTTTTGTGTTTTATATTTACATGTTATAAATTCTATTTCTGATTCTATCTTATTTATAACATATGTGGGCCTATTAGTTAGGTATCCTACCTTCCCCACTTCCTACTTGTAATGACTTTTCTTTCCCACGGATGAAGAGGTAGGCTGAATGTCGTGCAGAGCTCAATAAATCTCGCAAGCTGGACTTTTTCATGATTATATCCACACGATGACCTCAGACAAGGTAAAAGACATTATAGTCAATACTTCTTTCTTATTTATATCATAATCTCACCATACTTCTATCATTTGTAGATTGGTTCTGAGTAGTGAGGGCCCGTTGAGGGTTGGTCAGTTGTTATAAGGGTTACCACTCCATTCATCAACTACTGCATCCTTCTTCAATGCATTGATAAAATGATATGGTCTCTAGGTGACCGAGTCTAAGATTGGTTTAGGGGTCTAGACCATCGTCAGATTCCTCATGCTTTACTAGTTCTGATGATAGGTTCTACTAACATGGTTATGGAGCCAGAGCTGACCGTCTATACTACTGGGATTCTATTGAGCAAGATAGAGTTCCCTGTGGTGATAGTTTCTTATGCTAAGTGGGCTCAAGCCAACTTACTG
>SNVD02009381.1:0-38375 GCA_013180625.2 Boswellia sacra | reverse complement strand
GTACTTTTTAGAACCCATATTTGTTTCAAATTAAGATTTCTCTTAATGTAACAAAAATACATTTTGTGTCCTTTTCTTCCACAATAATTACATGAATGATTATGATTATTCCTAGAAGATGCATGAACAAAATAGTTTTAAAAATACTTTTGATTTTTATGACTTTTATATCCTAACCCTCTTTTATCAAAAACACACCTTTGGTTTTGTAATATAGAATTCAAATTTTGTGTGCTTTTTATAAAACTATCAACAATATTTCTTAAGTCATTATTTTCCTTTTTCAAAATAACATTTTCTTTCTCTAATTTATCAAAATCCTTTTGTTTTAAAATCTCATTTTCAGTTTTTTAAAAATGTATTTGACTTTCCAAACTTTCAAAATCTTTTTGCTTTAAATTTTCATTTTCATTTTCTAAAGCTTCATTTATTTCCACCAACTCTTCTAATTGAGATAACATGATTTTTGACTTCTTTTTGAAAGCATTGATTTTTAAATTTTGCTTATCAACTTGCACATGTAAATTTTGGAATGCTTCAAGTAATTCATCATACGAAAGCTTAGGATCATGGTTTAGAATACTTATCTCATTTTCTCTTAAAGCCATGAAGCACATGTTTGCCAGATCGCAATCTTCTTCTTCATTCTCCTTCAAGATGATTTCATGAGTAATGAGAGAACCCATAAGTTCTTCTAATGGTAGTTTGGTGAGGTCCTTTGCTTCTTGAATTGCCTTCACCTTTGGCTCCCAAGATTTTGGTAGACACCTAAGAATCTTTCTCACCATTTCAACATTAGAATAAGATTTACCGAGAGATTTCAAACTATTAATAATTTTCGTAAATCTAGTAAACATTTCAGAAATTGATTCATCCGATTTCATCTTAAAAAGCTCATAACTATGAACTAGCATACTAATTTTGGATTCTTTAACTTGACTAGTTCCTTCATGAGTTACTTCAAGTGTGTGCCATATTTCTTGTGCCGTAGAACAAGTAGAAATTCTATTAAACTCATTTCTATCCAGAGCACAATACAATACATTCATAGCTTTAGCATTCAAACTCAATTTCTTTTTATCACCTTCACTAAACTCTTTAGGTTCTTTAAGCATGCATTCCCCATTTTCAATTTTGGTAGGAACAAAAGGTCCTTCCAAAACAATAGACCACAAATCATAATCAAAAGATTTCAAGAAAATACTCATTCTAGTTTTCCAATAAGAGTAATAACTTCCATTAAAAAATGGAGGTCTAGAGATAGAAAGTCCCTCAACATATGAAGTTGAATTAAAAGTTGTCATAGCTCAAAAATCGATTAAGATTAAAAAATTGAGCAACCTTGCTCTGATACCACTTGTTGACCCAGGTATGGCAACCCAAGAGGGGGGGTGAATTGGGTTTTTATTTATCAAAACGGATTTAGAAAACTTTTCTTGAAAGATCAAAATTAGTTTACTCTTTCTTTGAGAATGAAGGTGAAGAAGATGAAATTAGAATTTATCAAAGATGCAATCAAAAGAATAATAATGATGAACAATCACAAGTGCAAGTAAATGTAAAGAGGAAAGGGATAGAGAGAGTGCAAACTCAATTTACGTGGTTCGGCAAACCTTGCCTACGTCCACGGGCTCCTAGTCTACGAGTTAAGCTTTCCACTAAGTTGTAGAAATCTTTACAACTTGCTTGATGAACAACCTCACCAAGACTTTTTCCTTCAACCCTTGATAACACCACACCAAGAGTTCTTCTTGATGAACAACCTCACCAAGGCAACTTCCTTCAACTCTTGATAACACCACACCAAGAGTTCTTCTTGATGAACAACCCACCAAGGCAACTTCTTCAACCTTGATAACACCACACCAAGAGTTCTTCTTGATGAACAACCTCACCAAGGCAACTTTCCTCAACTCTTGATAACACACAACAAGAGTTCTCTCAAGGATAACTATTATCCTTTACAATAATATCTCACTCTCACCGCAATACAAGAACAAAGATAATTTTTAACAACAAAAGTACAACTCTCTTCAAAGAGTAGATAAAGAATATAAAAGCTCTCTAAACTTGATATTTCTCTTGGCTTTTTTGCTTGATAAAAATGCTTCTCTTTCACTTTGTTGAATGCATGGGAGAATGGCTCCTTTTATAGGCAAATGAGATGAACTTAATCAAGTGAAGACACCAACTCCAAATTTTCTGCCCACCATAAAAACCGTAATCTTGTCTGCCATTTTTGTCAATGTTCTGTTTGAAATTTGAAAATCTGCAAAACATAAAAGATCTGCAAATTTGAATAAGCTTTCCAACGCATCAAGAATCAAGTCATTTGGATATCTGTAGCTCAAGATATGGCCAAAACACCATTCAGTGCTCATGTGACTTGATTTTTCCTTCCATGTGTCAGTCCACCGATTGAATGATAATTCTGTCAGCCTTCCGTTTGAAATTTGAATTTATTCAAAACATAAAAGATCTTCATATTTGAATAATTTCCAAAACATTAAGAATCAAAGAATTTGGATATCTCTATCTTAAGATATGGCCAAAACACCATTCGGTGCTCATGTGAGTTGATTTTTCTTCTTTGTGTCAGTCCACCGAATTGCATGTCAATTATGTCAGCCTTCTGTTTGAAATTTGAATTTTTTCAAAACATATGAAATGTTCTCATAAGTCATCTTTCCATGCCACAAGAATCAAGTCATTTTGATTTTCCCTCAAGATATGTCCAAAGGAGTATTCGGTGCTCATGTCAGCTGCTTCCATTGTCTTTCAACTTGCATGATGATTTGGACAACCTTTGCACTTGAAATTTGAATTCTCATTAAAACATATGAAATGTATAAATTGAGTAAGCTTTCCAAAGGCTCAAGAATCACATCATTGGATATTTGTAGAGATATATAGGACCAATTGATTGAACATTGCTCATGTGTCACATTCCTTGAGTCAATCCTTGTTCTTAAACTTTGGTGCCTTTAACATGTAGTCTTCTCCTTAGCTTCAACACTTCATTTTAATAAGCCTCTTCTTGATTTTAAAATTATTTCAATGATCTTACTCTTGCACATAAATAAACATGTTAGTAAATCTCAATTAATCAATGTGTATTGTTATCATCAAAATTATCATGTAGCCTTAGGGCTAACAGTTGGGTGCCTTGGGCTTGGGAGGTGAAGCGGAGAGGTGAAGGGGGAGAACAATGATGAATAAAAAAATAAAAAAAATTAATGTTTTGTTTTTATTTGAATAAATTTTTTTACTTATATATAGGGATAAAAAAGTATTTTCGTGCTTTCCTTAATGATTTAAGTAACAAAAAATATTAAATGATGATTTTAATACAAGTTCAGAGGTGTAATTGATTAAAAATGCATAGTTATTCTCTGCTTGAAATTAGGTTAAAACTCGATACATTATCCCCTTTTATATTTCTTTCTTAAAATTAAAAAAAAAAATTCAAGTTTGACAATTCTCTTTTCTTTTTCCTCACTACTTGAGCTACTTGAGGCATACAATAATATAGGTTGATATTATATTGTAATTAACTTTTAATAGCTTATTCATAAATAGAATTTTAGTTTTCTATTTTCATTTATTTAATTTTACATAAATTATATGTTTTATTTTATATAAATATATTTTATAGTAAAAAAAACCTAGTAATGGTAATGACTGCCTTTTTCTAATAATTTGAAGTAAAATTATATATTATATTTTTATCATGTCTTTCTTCTTATTTTTTATTTATTTACAATAATTAGATTTAAAAAATGATAAATATATTTTGAAAAAATTATGTGAGAGACTTTTATTTTATTTCATTGGTTTGTAGTTTTTTTGGGATAAAAAGTAATGTATGTTATAAAATAATATTTCTTGAATAGTTATTGAGAGATATTTTAAAAGGAAAACTAGTTTGAGTTGGCATCAAATTCATAGAAAATTAACTTTTTATCATTTCGAACAATTATAGTCATAATGTCTCTCATTTAGCCGTATTCTTTTTATTTGTTAAATTTTATTATATTTTTAAAGTTTATTAACTAAGTTATAAATATTAAAATATTAATGATGCCCCTTTCAAAAAAATTATGAGTCCGCCACTAGTCCAATCTATTGGCCTTTCGATTGGAAGTACTTACATTTCTTATATGTAAACTATTTGAGGATTTTGACATATATCAAAGAATCATAGTTATTGGCATATGCATTGCACAACTACCCCTTGGTTTTTTTTTTTTTTTTTCTGTTAATATTTGTCGTTTTCCTAATCGTTGGTTTCTAGGTTCTTCATTTATTTTTAGAATCAATAACCATTAAAGCTTTGGTCTCTTATTATAGTTGATGCCACTTTTTTTTATATTTTATTTGATAAGACATTATTACAATGACAAAGCCATGCAATAAAGGTTTGCATACTTTGCTTAACCTTAAACATTAATAAATTGATTGCTTAGTAACTTAACAAGAATTAGCATACTTTTTCTATAAAAATAAAGTAAAATATTAACAATATAATAAAACAAGTTTGGCTAATTTGAACTTAATTTTTATATTGTTTAGATTTTATATTTTGAGAAATCATATATAAAAGACATTGAGAAAAATAACTAGGGATGACAAAATCCCGGGGCTGGGCCAGGGGACCCTTGTCCCTGGCAAGTAATTCAATTCCTCGTCCTCAAAAATTTTCCCAAAAATTCCAAGGTTGGGATAGGGCTGAGGAATTCTATTCCAGGGCCGGGGAGTTGAATTTCCCAAGTTATTCCCTTTTTTTTTAAATTTCCTGCATGAAAACAGTTACTACTTGTATTGTGTTTATATTTAATACTCAAATTATGTCTGTGGCTTGGTGGTGCTTGGGGGCCCTTCACTCTCCCCTGAATCGAGGTTCAAGTTGCCCTAATGATGCTAATGTTTATTATTTTTGTTAATATTATGTTTATAATTTATTTCTATCGAATTGAATGCCTAAAAGACGTGTGGGCTGGTGGTGCTTGAAGGTCTTCATCCTCTCTTGAACCTAGGTTCAAGTCGCCCTAGACACATTAATGCCTATTTTTATTATTTTTGTTAATATTATGTTTATAATTTTTTCTATTGAATTATACATTGGTTTCCCGCATATTAATTTTTTATTAAATTATTAAATCTAGCTTCATTATATTTGTAATTTCTTTATTTGTATTAATTTTTTTAATTAAGTTTGTCAATTATTAACTAAAATATCAATGATGAAAATACATATAAGAAATCATTAATTTAAAGTTGAAGTTCAATTAACAATAACATAAGATAAATAATAATTTGAAAAATCGAAACATTAACATCTAATTTTAGGGTTTTTTTAATTATTAGGATTTATGATTCCTTTTGTATACAAGTATTGAAATTGGGTTTTGTATTCGGGCTGGGCTTATACTTTTGGGCCGTGGGTTGGATATGATAATTAAAATTATTGGAATTGTGGGTTGGGCTTTTAAATTTTATAAATTAAATTTACATATATAATTTATTATTCCAGTCTGGGTCTGGGCCAGGAGCATGATCCCGACCCCGGACAGTCCCCAGAATAATATTCCCTGGCCCCCGCCTTAATCCCTGGAATTCCGGGTACTTCTTCTGACATTACTGGGTCGGAGAGCCGGGTACCCAAACCCGTCTGGGTACAATTGCCATCCCTACAAATAACATATCAAATAAATCATGTTTGACACATTATTTAATACAACCATCAACTACCTACATTTATGAATAAGAGAGAAGTTTACTAGTAGTGTTATAAAATATGTAAGAGTAGTGTTTATTCATCAATGGGTGTCACATGAGCATGCACTTTAAAGTCGTAGTTAACAAATAAATATATTAAAGTAATAGTTGAAAAAATAAATAAGTAAAAGTTAATTGATTGCCAACATATAGAAATCATATAAATATAAGTTTTACACATTGTTTAAAATAATTTTTTTTAGTTTAAGTAATCCCATCACATAAAAAATCAAAAACATATATTTACATTTTAAGGATTAATTTTCATACCAAGTGAGGTATACATACAGCTAATAGATTGGAAATAATTTTTCTCACTTGGATTGAAATCTCACTGTTGAACTATGTCCAACGGCTAACGGCTGAGATGGCCAAAAAAATTCGAAAAGAAAAAAGAAATAGGCTACGTTTGTAGGCTTTTCAAGCTCTCTTTTTATTTTTATATTTTTCCATGTTCACTAAGTTTATTGGAGTTTGAATATTACATTTGCAAGAAAGTTATAAAATCTATATGATACAAATTAATTTGCAAGATAGGTAAAAATGAAAATTTAACTAAATATATTTTAATAAATAATTGGTATGGATTAATCCAATGATTTTAATTATGATTGAGAGACTCAAAAGTAACAGACAAAAGCTTCTAATGGAGGTGCAGTTTTTGCTTTTATCCTTATTGTTATATAATAAGAATATGTTTTGGCGTGCATCCACATGCTTGAGGCAAATATTAATTAGCACCTGATGTGCTACTTGTCTTCAATTTTATTGAAATTATGCCACAATACTTGAAATCTAAATATGGTGAAAACTCAAAAGTCATTATTGTCCATGACTAGTTTGTTGAACTAAAATTTTGCACTTTTAAATATTTATCGGGCAATAGAAAAGATTAAAGCAACCAAGAACAAGTCATAACAAAGTTAGTAAATAGTGATTCAATAATAAAATGAAAACACAAGTTCTCTTTTGCTGACACGTTCTTTTGATATATATATATATATATATATATATATATATATATATATATATTATACTTCAATTTTTGATCTCAAATCTGGAAATTTGTTGACACAAGAAGCATCATCTCTCTCTCCTTATATTCATTATGTGCTCATTGTAATAGCATGAAACTAAATTAGCTTAGTTCCAGCTCAATGGACTTTTGGTGTAACTTCTTACAAAGGTAGTCTTCTTTTTTAGTTGAGTTTTCTAGAGTTATATTAAGAGAATTTTGTAGGATTTTTTCTGTACAAAGAGAATTCAATTGGTAAGGTATAAGCTTGTAATGTACAAAAGAGCTTTTTGGAGTTATTTAGAGAACCTAGTGTGTTTCTCTTCTTCTCCCTTACTATTTTTTATTTTTATCGAATCAATTTTGTTTAAAACATTTAATAATTTTTGAAACTTTCTTCCATGATTTTTACAGGTGGTCATACAAGTATCTTCTTATGTATTGTAATTCTAATCGTCCTTTTAAATGTTATAACCTATTAGTTAAAAGTGAACTTGTATGTAATATTGAATCTGTTACATGTACTTTTATGTAAGTATTTAGAAGTGAACAATTTGTTCAACACATATGTTGAAATTCTTATGTTGGAATTACTAAACTTCATGAATATAAGATTTGTATATTTGTTTCTTGTTTATTGTGTTTTAGTAGCATCTGGATGTTTCTATAATTGCATATATATGTATATATTTTTATATTATATAAAAACCCAGATTTCAAGAAAAATAAAATAAAATACATGACAGCTTAAATTTAAAAAAAAGACATGTATTATATATTTTTTTAATTAATCAAACTACTTGTCGATTAAAAAATGACACCAACTATAAATTACAAATAACATGTCGGTTACTGGCCGACAAAGAGATACATGTCGGTTACTAACAAACACGTATTTTGGAAGAGTGACACGTATGACCAAGTTAAAATAGAACTAAATGTCAATTACTAGCCGACAAAGCCATACATGTCGGTTTCTAATGGACACGTATTCTGGAAAAATGACATGTATGACCATTTTCTTACCTAGATTCTTTTTGTCTACCTAATTACATGAATCTTCATGTTGGTTTGATGAACCGATATGTGTAGGAATACGTGTCAAGTCACTTTGTGTTGCAAGTAAACCGACATATAAAAGTTTACATGTCAGTTTTGGGCTGACATGTAAGAAATTTTTCTTATAGTCATGGATGAGATTTTGTAAGGACTTATTTAATATATACACAGACTTTACGCTCTTTTTCCCCCACGTTCTCTTTTGCATCATGTTTAGACATGATAGTGTTTAATATAGCAATCAAGCATCAGAAAGAGATAATTGAGAGGGAATAGCTAACCAATTTGATCGTTGAGGCATGAGATAAATTGTTTGGGTTCTTGTTGTATGCTTTTGATGCCAATCATAGCTAAAGAAGAGACCATCCCATTGTTATGCATCCAATGGTATCATCAACAATTAATTCTAGGTAAAAAGACTGAGCATCAGTCTATCATATATCCCCTTATTTTATATCCATTGATGCAGATAGTTTGTGCCTCAATTTAATTCACATGTATGACTTAAAACTTGGTAACTGGCAACTGCAGATCATGCTTTCAAAAGTGTAACTCATAAATTGATTTAATTTAGATCATGTTTTAATTTTTAATGGAAGAAGAAATTACACTGAATCAAACTCCAATCAAAACAATTTCATGTAGTAATAAATAATTGAAAAGATACAAAAAAGTTTGTAAAAAATTATTTACCTTCTACCATTCTCCTACCCTCGTTAGATTAACATCTTTTCTCTCTCCTCTAGGCAGATCCAGATATCCTACCAGTATTCCATCCAAAAAATAGTCCAAAGAGACAAGAAATATTGTTGATTGGTAGAAACTGACAAGAAACTTACATGTTTAGAAGAAAACAACAATATATGTCATTTATGAAAGACAAAAAGAAAAAAAAAACAGTCACAAAGCATCATAATTAACCAGAATCACCCATTATAGATACTAGATTTTTGAAGCCCGATGATGAAACAAAGATGAATATTGAGGAGTAGAAATGACCAAAGTGACATTGGAAGCAAAGAGAAGAGAGTCGAGAAGAAATCGACCAAAAGCTTTAAAAATTGACACATGATTTTGGAAAATCACTCAAATTAATCTAGAAGGAATCTGATGATGATTCATATACTGTTGTGAAGCTACGGATGTCTAGTTTTCACAAAATTTTACGAATCACAAATCAGAGTTGAACACGAAGAGTTGCACGCGATCGAACAGACAAAGGTCAGAGGAGACTACATTGCAAAAAGAGAAAAAAAAGGATTAGTGGGCCACCACTAGCTGGGAGTGGATGGAATAGCTGGTCGGTTATCCTACCACTTGTCGGCGGTCCTCCCATAGCCATTCGGTTGTCCTCTCCTCACTTTCACTTCCATTTTTTATTTCTTCCTTCCTTTTTCAATTTCCACCTCCAGCTACATAAATATCCCCTCTCCTCACTTTCACTTCCATCTAGAAATCCTCTCTCTCTCCCTCTAAGACATACTTGAGAATTCAAGGGGTCTTTTCTAGTTTAATATTTTTTAGGCGTTCATATTGCTCTAACCCAGAAAGGGTACGTCTTGAGAGTAGTTCTCTCCTCTTCCTCCTCTTTTCTTGTTAAATTTTCTTGTTCAGAATGAAGCATGTTTAGGTTTATTTATACTTAGAATGAGCATGATTAGAGTTTATAGAATTGTTTAACTATTTATTTGTCTCGCAAGATGAAAATGCTTGTCAAGGTAAGTCATCTTTCCAATCTTTATTCAGAAACATGAATAAAGATTTTATTTCTTGTTTAATGCTTAGAATAATGTTTAAAAACATATGCTTAGAATCATGCTTAGGAGCACATGATTAGAATCATGCTAAGAATCAAACTTATGATGAATTGCTTTGAAGTATGCTAGGCAATAGCATAGAATTAGACAAGAATTACCTTAGTTGGTTGAAATTGCCATGATTACTTTAATTGATTGAATTAGACTTGATTACCATGAATTAGGCTAAAATGCCATGATTTGCCATGATTGATGTAATTAGACTAGAAATGTCATCTCTAGTATAGAATTGCTATTTAGAATTGTTGTGAATAGGTTAGAATTGTCATGACTAGGTAGAACTACCATAATAGAATTATCAAATCTAGATAGAATTGCCATGATTTTAGTTTATGGCTTTAATTAGAATTTCTATTAATTTGTTATAAATATACCATGCTTAGAAATATGATTGAATGATGTCATGAAGTGGTGGTAGACTCACATTGATGGATTGATGGTGAAGGACCATCACTTAGAATGAATGTATGAATACGAATATATATATATATATATATATATATATATATATATATATATATATATATATAAGGCTTGATAAGTATTGAATAGACTCACATATGATGGTGAGTAATTCACTATTTATTGAATCTCAAATTGATTATTTATATTTGAATTACATGAATATGCTATGAATGAATGTATATTTTGATGCATTTAGAAGTATAATTTACTTTATTTTTTGAAGGACAATGTAATCATATCCTCTATCCCCTATGTTTGAAATGATATGTAACTCTATTCTCCTCATCTCTTTCTTTATATGAATATACAATAATCTTGATTGAAAATCACCTCATATGTCTTTAAGAAGATAAAATTGAATAATGTATGCATAAAATGAACAATTTAAGCAAACTGTATAACAATATAAGCTATTCCTATTTGGTACACCCTAGTGGAGGCTAGATTTAGATCCGGCCAAGGCAAGTGGCTCGAACCCAACTTCCCAAACACATCTCAAAAAGGATGAGGATAGATTAGGTCTTGAAGCAAGGGATCAGATCGCCTCTATTCATTCCCAATTGAATAATTGAATGGCACTCCATCCTTTAGACATGCTCAAGACTCATTTATGTTCTCGTAAGTTCTCTTAAGTCTCAAAAGAGGCTTTGACACAGTATCATAGTTTCAAATCCTCTAGCAGAAAGAAAGCCCCATTAACACTCACACTAAAAAGAAAAATTAATATTAATTAATTTTAATGCTTTGAAACACACACACGCGCACGCACACACACACACACACACACACATACACACACAGAGAGACACTGATAAAATATGGCAAACAAGAAAGAAATGACGATTCTTACTTCGCTGCTCCAATGAAATCTAAGGTCCAAAGCCTAAAAACTACAGGTTCTCCAATCACCCTCTGCCCTGTATTTTTTAAACTCAGAGGAATTACTACTACCTAATGGTGTAAGATCAGCAAAACATTAGTCATGACTGGCGATGTTTAAAATATAATTTAGATATCTGCACATTTTAGCAAATATCATGAAATGATAACTTGAACCATAGACATAAAAGAAGATTACTAGCCAAGACTCAACTCATTTCTATACTTACAAAATAACATCAAAATCAAACAAATCATCTAAAAAAGATTAATTTTAACAAATCAAATATAAAAAAATAAAAAAATGTATATAAACTTTTGCAGAAATGGCAACCAAAGGCAGCAGACTGGACATGCAAGAAGAAATCACAGCAAATTCAAGGAAGATTTTGAGAAAAATCTAAGCATTGTTTGATCAACACAAATAAAACAAAACTTTAAAAAACTTTACTGATCAATCAAAGCTCTATCTCATAAGATCTTTTAATAAAAATCAAACAGATCTGCATTCTTCTATGACTTTGACATGGAGTGAGTGACGACCGATGACAACTCTAGTATGTCGGAGGAAGAGGAAGAGGAAGAGGAAGGCTTTGGAAAGTTGCACTCATGCTTTGATTTCTGCTTTCTCAAATCTCATTTGCACGCATCCTTGGAAAAAGAAAGAAAAGAAGAGAAGAGAAGCCGAAATTGAAATTGAAATTAAGCGTTAGCTTTTGAAATGGTTTTTTTTTTTTTAAAAAAAAGAATGTCATTTGCATCTGTTTGTTTACTGTCTTATTAGGTAGACATGTGTCGTATGGTTATCCATTTATGACTACTACTTAATGTCAAATGAGGTGCCATAAATAACTTAATTTTTTATAGTGGCGATGTGAGCCTAGGATGAAGTTCATTTTCAGAGAAAAATTTAGAAAGGTAAAGGCAATTTACGTCAAATGACCATTCAAGATGTCATGAACCCATTTTTTCTTTTGTCTAATTCTAACCCTTTGTAGGAGAGGAAATCAAAAACCAATTTGGCCCTAAAAGTTAAAAATATAACAAAAATGCTCATAACCTTGATTGATTATTTTGTGCTAAAACCCACACCATAACAAATTTCTTATATTTGACCCTTTTTTTGTCAAATATGGGCCAAACAAGGTTTTGACTTTATGATATCAATAATATTATACTTACAAAGTTGTATACAAAATTGATGTCGCATCAAGTAAATAGCAAGATTAATATGAGCTGCTAATATAATAAATGCTGATGAGTTATGTGGCATTAAATGAATAGTGCTACATCAACTTTGTATATAAACTTTTGTATATAGATTTTGTAAGTGTAGCTAGATTACTCTTATGATATACAATAATTGTCTACATACTTAATGTTATGATGTTACTATATATATTAAATAAAATGAAATGGACTTAACTTTCTTATGAAGCTCATTGAATTTATCAAAGTCATTAAAGCTTAATACTTGCACAAACATGATGAATTAACGTCGCAACTTCCTATTTTGAAATTTTAGTCCAGTCTTTAACTTGTAATAGAGCATATTTCCTAATAATGCAACCTAAATTAGTAATGCAATATTGATTGTTCTTTTTCACCGCTCATATCGTATATTTAGGGATCTTCACCTTAGTCTTATTTCCTAGTTATTTCTTTTTGGTAACTCAAGATGTCCTATGATTTGAGGTTGTGTTGTTGATGCAATGGTTTTTTTTTTTTTAAGTGTGATATTCATAGGTTTGTAGTTCCAGTTTTGATGGTCACAATTTTAATGTTGATATGAGCTTTTTTTCCTATTCATTGTGACTCCATTTAGGATGAAATAATGAGATTGAGATGAGAGCTAATTGTTTAGATGAGATTCTTTCATGTCATGTCATTTGATCAAACAAGATGATTTTGTTGTTCGTTAATTTTTTTGTTCAATTAATGAACAAAGTTTTCATAGAAAAATATTTTTGAATATTTAATTAGTTAATATCACTTACTATCCTTAGGTTTTCACAAAATATCACTTTGGATGTAACTTTTCTAAATTTTATCAGTATCTACCCTTTTTTGAAAATTCGTCATATTCCTCCTTACTAACGGTTTTTATTAACTCAAGGATTACTTAAGAGACTTAAAAATGGAATAGAGGGACCACTCCTTCCTCATGCTTTACTTTCACTGCAGGTCTTTTCCCGCTTTGCAGCCACTTTGAACTTCCACTTTTGAAAAACCTTCCAGATTCCTCTCTTTGTATGACATCTTTAAAAATCTGTTAATCTCTTTCTTTCGCTTATCATCTCTTGTTATAATTTCATGGACAATGAATTCAACTATTACCCATTATTTTTTCTACATCCAATTATAGTGTACAAACTCACATTATAAAACCACAAAACCATGAATTGATATATATTAACATAGAGTAATGCTACATTTGAATCCATTTATAGCCAACTCTCCTTACAAACTGAGTTGACAAAATTTTACTGAAGGAGAAAAAAACGAGTAAGGATAATTATATCTCCAATAAGATTTTACCAATACATGTTATAAGGAGAATTAGTTATAAATGGATTGCATGCGTAGTATTATTCATTAATATTGGTAGACCTATTCTTAGGCCTAAGGGGTTGAACCCTAATAGATAAAATAAAAATTTTTAGATTTCTTTATCTACAAGAAAATAGGCCTTTTACGGTGGGTCAAAACTGTGATAAAAAGCCTTTTACGATGGGTATACAACGGTTTCAGCTCACCATATAAAAAGGTGACATAAAAAATCGTTTAACCTTTTACCGCGGTTTGGCTCAACGTAAAAGGCCTAGCTTTTACCGCAGTTCTGGAGCTTGCTCTAAATATTCATGGTCTAACTCCACAATGGCTTAAAATTAGTTATCGCGGGCACCTAGCCCATCGTAAAAAGTTCACTGCAGTTCACAGAACCGCCTTATAATTAAAGTACGTACTGTTGTGGTATGTTTCTTAAGTTATTTACTGCAGTCATGGGCCTACCCTAGAAAATAAATAGTAGTAAGCTTAATGGGAAATGTAAACAGTAGAACTATTTTAAGGACTATTTAAAACATTTACAGCATACCTAGCCTTTTATAAAACAGCATCGTTTTTGTTGGGTAGAATCAGTAAACTATTTTCTGGCCCTTCTTTTGGTTCTCTCAACACCTGAATACAAAACATATAAACTATCTCAAAATAAAGATAATAATCAAAAAGGAATCTATAAACCAAATCACTAAGTGCTTGCTTGACTTATTCTACAATATGAGAGTTTCAGAATTTAAAGGTACTATGTTAAAATAAAATAAAAACTAAAAAGTATACATGTTATTGTATGCCCATATCTCTTTGTAATAGATTTGTTGTGGTATTGTATTAAAAAAGGCTGTTGCCTGATGTTGATGCACGATTTCCAGACGGCCAGGAAGCAGGTCGGAGCTCGAGTTGTACGTCGGGTCCAATCCTGCGAGCAAAAAAAAATAGTCAGGGGTGCCGGCGGTGGTGCCGGCGAAAACCCTCTGACACTCAAGTCAGTTTCCAGCACTCTGAAATTTTCTGGGAGAATTTCCTAGAGAGAGAAGCTCTCAAAAGGAGAGGAAATTTAGAGAGAGAATGAGTTCAGAAAAATGTGCATACCTTGAGTAATGATTCGGAGGGTTTATATAAGAGTCAGGATGAGTCATTGTGGAACCTAGATAATAGGCCCAAATAATGGGCTTTAGTAATGGGCTTACTGTATTAGATTTAATTGAGGCGCAATTTTGTTATGGCCATAACAGTAGTCCCCCTAGGCCAAAGTCGACTAACGGGTCGACGTAGGGACGATTTAGTTATTCAGGGCTATAAATTAAATGTATTAGGAGGCCGGCCCAAAGATGTAATTTATTACATATGCATGCTTAGTGTGGCTTAAACCCTAAATTGGCGCCCTATATAAGATATCAAGTGTTGGGGAGTAGGGTTTGCTCAAAAATAGGAGGGAGTACCCTGGAGGCAAGCAGTGTGGGCGACCCCAGCAAATAAAACCCTTCAATCCGAGCAAGAATTTTCAAGCCGCCACAAGTAAGTCCATCTATCTTACGTATATTTCAGAATGCATGGATTAGGTTCAATTTTTGGTGGTTGTTACCTTTTTTTTTGTTTTTAATTAATGCAAAATTCTGTGCGTATTATGCCCTATGTGTGTGCAATTGATTGTGCATGAACATGCATGCGTTCAGGTTTTTCTTCTATTGTGCATTCGGGTGTGCATGAAGAAACACGAGAGTGTGAGAGGGAGAGGAGTGAGCTCCTCAGAGGGAGCAGCATGCATGCAGGAATGAAGGCAAGCATGCAGGGAAGTGAAAGGGGAGCTCGTACGTTATTGGGCGAGAGGCGAGCTTCCAAGGGTGGGGGGAGAATCAAGCCCGCGAGGGCGAGCTGCGATACGCACAGGGGAGAGCCTGCAAGGGCGCTGGGCGCACAGGAGTGAACCCGCGAGGGCGCTGGGCGCGCAAGGGCGAGCTCGCGCGGCACTGGGCGCGTGGTGGCGAGGCGCTGGGCACGCGGGGGCGAGGCCGCAAGTTGCTGGGCGCGCGAGGGCAAGCTTCCGAGGCCCCAGGCGTGCGGGGGCGAGGCCACGAGGCGCTGGGCGCGCGAGGGCGAGCCCACAAGGCGCTGGGCGAGCGGGGGGCGAGCTCGCGAAGCGCTGGGCACGCGGGGGGCGAGCACGTGAGGCGTTGGGCGCGCTGCATACGGCATGTAGTGTCCACGTAACACGCAGGGGCTTCCCTAAAGAAATTTGAATAATTGCAGGGGTGCTTCAGTAATTACTTCGAAACTTTGTTTTTTAAATGCGGGGGTGTTCCTGCAAAATTTGAAACTTTATTTTTTAAACGCGGGGGTGTTTCTGCGAAATGCTGAAACTTTATTTTTTAAACGTGCGGGTGTTTCCGCGAATTCTGAAACTTTGTTATTTAATCGCGAGGGTGTTTCCGCGAATTCTGAAACTTTGTTTTTTAATCACGGGGGTGTTTTCGTGAATTTTGAAACTTCTTTTTTTTATAGGAAAACAACTATATACTTGGTCAAGGACCAACGTGATATTTTCCTTTTTATGGGCAAAAAATATTTTTCAAGGGCTATTTTAGAAAATTTTTATTATAGTCCCCTAGCATTTCTTTTCTTTTATCTCTTCCCTTCCTTAGTAGACTTGGTTTGATGACTAACGACTCCTCCTTAACTGTGCAGATGGCTAGAAGTAAAACCACTGTGAAAGTGCTACGGGGGGAATCGAGTCATCAAACCTAGTCTACAAGGGATAAGGATCCTGCGACTAACCGTAAAGAAGTTGATGAGTTTTACCAGAATTTTTTCGGTCAGGATCTTGAGCTAGGGCATAATCTTGTTAATCACAAGGTGGTGGATGCTGAGGGGGAGAGCGACTGGTCATCCTCCGCTACCTCAAATAGTGAACCTGAAGTTGAAAAGTGGTGGGAGGCTGACCATATTGATAATCAACTCCCGGGTGATCGATTAAAAATATATAGAGCCCATTTCCTTATCCCGGATTCAGTTATCCTATTTCTTCCAAGGAAAGGTGATCGGTGGAGTAGGCCACCACGAGGTGTCATTGGCTTAAGCTTAGAGATACTGAGAGCTGGTCTCCGGGTGCCTTTTGACAATTATGTTCGACGGATGCTCGATGCTATGGGCATTGCCCCTACCTAATTGTCGGCCAATGGATGGAGACTTCTGATAGCATTTCAAAGTTTATTCAGAAGTGCAGGTCTTGGTGATCCTACCACCAACCATGTTAAGTACATTTTTGCCATTCACCCACCGAATGGAGAGAAAATAGGTTACTATTACATATCCCAGCGGGGGAAGACGGATGACCCCAACTGCCTTTTTGGCATTCCCTCACATGTGAAAGAATGGAAGTATAAACAATTCTGGTGTAGTGGCAGTTGGAAGTATCAAGAAGGTGCCCGTCCAAAGGGGGAGAAGTTGAGGATTAGAAGGCGTTTTGGTTTCTGCAGTACCATATTATAATAATGCCTTATCTATTTTCATTATGAAATCTCTTGATCAACTGACATTCTTTCCTGTTTTTATTGCAGCTACTTGGACCAAACGCCCGCTTTTATCTCAAAAAGAAAGAAACGACTTGCAAGAGGTACTAAAGCTACCCATTGATTCAAAGAACGTGAATAGCCTCACTGATCAGGAGCAATTGGTCCGCCTTGGCTTGTCACCTCCGATTCCTCTAGAAGGTAAGCTTGATCATTACTTTCTGATCTTAGCTCACTTCATCAAGCATGTGCTTGCTTTCTTACCAGTTTTATTTTTGCGCAGGTATATTTCCTTTACATCCTACCAAGAAGCAGTTTGCCCAACTCGAAGCTAGGATGCCTCTGAAGCCCTTCGCGCATCATATGCCTGGTCCTTCCCAGAAGAAACGGAGTGGAAGTCCTCCAATTCTTGGACCTTTGAAGAGGAAAGCCAGTGGTCTCAAGAAGGTTCCCATACGGAAGTCTGTTCCTGATAAGTCGACCTCTGTTCAGCCTGTGGATGAAGTAACAGTCTCAAAGCCTACTGGAAGTAAGTTACCCCCTACTTCTCAGATACCTAGGCGTTTTACCTTTGATAGCATGGGCTTTCAAAGTGGTTCAACATGTGGAGACTACCTTTGTGAATTGTCTCAAAGTGCTGCACGTTTCATGCCTACTAATGTCTTTCCCGAGAGTGTAAAACTTACATATTTCGATGTGATCGCTACCGGTATTGGCATCATACTTCAAGTTGGGTTTTACTAAGACCCTTTCTTTTTTTTATGCTTTTGAAAGACATGCCTCATCCGCTTTCCTCTCTTTGTCTTTCTTTCTATAGGCGACAAGACCCTTAGCTCAGGGAGAGTCTACTAACACCAACCTCCTCAAGGAGGTTAATCATCTCACTTCTGAGGTTGCCGACTGGAAGGGGAAACATCAAGTCTGCCTTGACAACTTAACTGAAACAGAGAGAAAGATGGCAGAGATGAAAGAACAGATGGGCAGAATGAAAGCTGACTTGTCTGAAGCCAAGAAGGAGGCAGCTATCTAGCATAAAAGGGCCAATGATCTTGGTCAAGAGCTTCGGGAGAGGACTGTTACTGAGCAAAGTAGGATCGACAAAGCAGTTTCTTGCTTCCGTAGGGGTCCTATCTACCAGCAAGCTATGGAATGTTCCTATATTGATTGAGTCAATGGGGTGCGTAAATGGTTCCATGACCGCTACCCAGAGATTGATCAATCTCCCATAGCTGAAGAGTTAAACTTGGTGGCAGAGTCTATCCCGACAGCAAAATCTGATCCTGAGCAATTCCATCGCTTCATCCTTAAAGATGAAGATTATGAGTCGACATTGGATACGGCAGCCTGGGAGGCCAAGCAAGGCGAATCTACTTCATCGTCTTCAGAAGAAGAAGGAGACGATGAAGCCACTTCTTAGAGATAGTTGGAGTTCTTAGGTAGATGCTTATTCGTAGGGAATAATCATATTAAGGCTGTTTTCTAAGCCTTGACTTTATCTTTTATTATCTTTTCTTTTAGTTCAATGTCATAGGTGAGGATTTGTCCTTACTTGGACTATATGTGTGGCATTCCTAGCCAATTTTGAAATAATAAGAACTCTAAGAATTTTTTTCCAGTGTTGAATTCTTTTACTCTTTTCATCTTCTTGCAGCTTGATCATACATAAGCTTTAAAGATGTACGATTTGAAATACAATGAATTGAACACTTTATTGATAATCTCTTTATAGGTCTCCCTATGGGAATTGTTACACATGCATAAGCTCCTGGAAGGAGTTATTGCACATACAAAGAGATTACGGGTAGTACTTCTTTAAGTGCTCAACATTCCATGGATGACGGAGCAACCTCCCATCCATGGTGACCAGTCTGTAGGTGCTTGGTCAGATGACTACCTTGACTTGATAAGGACCCTCCTAGTTGGGCTCCAATGCTCCATCAGTGGGATCTCGAGTATTTTGTAGTACTTGTCTCAAAACCAGATCTCCCTCTTAGAAAGATCGGCGCTTAACCTTAGAGTTGAAATATCGAGAAACCCTCTCTTGGTAAGCAGCAACCTTGACACTAGTGAGATCCCTTTCCTCCTCAAGAAGATCCAAGTTGAGTTGAAGGCTTCTATGATTAAGCTCTTCGCCATATCCCTCGGTACGAGGTGATGGAAGGCCAATTTCAACAGGTATGACTGCTTCTGAGCCAAACGCTAAAGAGTATGGGGCTGCTCCTGTTGCTGTGTGGATAGTGGTTCGGTATGCCTAAAGCACTCGTGGAAGCTCTTCTGGCCATGCACCTTTCCTAGCATCTAATTTGGTCTTGAGGAGGTGTTTAATCGTTTTGTTAACAGCCTCCACCTGACCGTTTGCTTGAGGATGAGCTGGAGAGGAAAAGCACAAAGAGATGTTCAACTCTTTACAGAAGTTCCTGAAGTTTGAGTTGTCGAATTGCTTGCCATTGTCTGTAACGATAGTGTGAGGGATACCAAACCTATAGACAATTGACTTCTTTACAAAGTTTGTGGTTTTCTTTTTAGTAATCGATGCGAGGGGTTCAGCTTCTGCCCACTTAGTGAAGTAATCAATTGCCACAACAGCATATCTAACTTGTCCTTTACCCATTGGAAGAGGTCCAATAAGGTCTAGTCCCCATTAGGCGAACGGCCATGGGGCCGTCATTGGAGTCATGTTCTCAGGAGCTTTCCTTGGAATGTTGGCAAATTTTTGGCACTTGTTACACCTAGTTGAAAATGCCATAGCGTCATTTTTCATGGTTGGCCAATAGTATCCTTGCCTGATACACTTATGAGTTAGAGATCGACCACCAAAATGGTTACCACATATCCCTTCGTGGATTTCTCTGAGAAAATAATCAGCTTCTTCTGGGCGAAGACATTTTAAAAGAGGAAGGCTGAACCCTCTTTTGTAAAGAACACCATTGACCATAGTGTACCTTGACGCTCTCCCCTTTACCTTGATCGCTTCATTTCGGTTAGCTGGGAGTTCCCCAGTCTCTAAGAACTTTATGATAAGGTCCATCCAATAAGGGCTACCGTTTATGGTCATTGTTTTTTCTGCCAGAAGCTCGTGTTTTGATATACTTGGAGATTCTAGAATGACCATGTGAGAGGCGGTCGGTAGAAGGGGGTCTATCCCTGAAGCAATTCTGGCTAAACTATCAGCCTTTGAATTCTCCACCATCGGGACTCTTATGATGTCAAAACCTTTAAAACCACAAGAAAGGAGTTAACTCTACCCAAGTAAGCCATCATGGTAGAGCCTTTTGCCTGATAGCCTCCACGAATTTGGTTAACCACAAGTTGGGAATCGCTATGGATGACGATCTCTTCTACCCCCAGGGCAACTGCCAACCTAAGTCCTCCAAGGAGAGCTTCATACTCTGCGACATTATTGGTGGCCTTAAAACTAAAACGTAGAGCCACAACCACCTCTACTCCATCCGGGGTTGACAGAATCAAGCCAGCTCCACTACCAATCTTGTTAGATGACCCATCTACAAACAAGACCCATGCCTTCTGCGGATTGATTCCCATGGACATTGGTCGATCACTTGACCCTGTACTGGTCTTTTCATCCTCCTTATCTCTACTATTTGAAAATTCGACAATGAAGTCAGCGTCTGCTTGTCCTTTGATAGATGATCTTGCAACATAGTGTATGTCAAACTCTCCCAACTCAATGGACCACTTGATAAGTCTTCCAGAAAGCTCTGGACGATGGAGGATTTGTCGTAAAGGGTGATCAGTTGGAACCATAACAGTATGTGCTTGAAAATATGGGCGAAGCTTTCGTGCAGCAACAACTAAGGCGAGAGCCAGCTTCTCCATAGGAGGGTATCTACCCTCAACATCTGTCAAGGCCTTACTCACATAATAGACTGGCCTTTGGATTTCCTGATCTTCACGAACAAGAGCTGCACTCACTACTCATGCGGAGACTGCTAGATACAGAAAGAGCGGTTCCCCCATAATTGGTTTGGAGAGGAGAGGAGGAGAACCTAAGTACTTCTTCAGCTGTAGGAAAGCATTCTCACACTCATTGGTCCATTCAAACTGCTTGCACTTCCTTAACGCTTTAAAGAAAGGGTGAATGGACCAATGAGTGGCCTCTATCCCTAGAAATAAAGCGATTTAAGGCGGCCACTCGCCCAGTGAGAACTTGTATATCCTTTGGTGTTTTGGGAGACTCAAGCCGCATAAGTGCTTGAATTTTCTCAGGATTGGCCTCTATCCCCCTTTGGGTGACAATAAATCCTAAGAACTTTCCAGAGGATACCCCAAAAGCATATTTGGCGGGATTCAGCTTCATATTGTGTTTCCGGAGGATGTCAAAAGTTGTTCGGAGGTCGTCTACGTGGGATCTGGCGTCCATACTCTTGGTGAGCATATCATCCACATAAACTTCCATTGTCTTTCCTAGGAGAGGAGCAAACATGGAGTTTACCAATCGTTGATAAGTTGCTCTAGTATTTTTCAATCCGAAAGGCATCATCCGATAACAGTACAACCCTCTATCAGTGATGAAGGCTATTTTTTCTTCATCCTTTGAATACATTGGAATCTGGTTATAACCAAAATAAGCATCCATGAAGCTTAGCAATTGGTGTCCAGTTGTGGTATCAACTAGTTGATCTATCCTGGGCAGTGGAAAAATGTCTTTTGGACAATGCTTGTTCAAATCTTTGAAGTCGATGCAGACACGCCATTTTCCATTGGCTTTTTTCACCAATACAACATTAGAGAGCCATTCAGGGTAGTTTGCCTCTCGAATGATTCCACTTGTCAAGAGTTTTCCCACTTCTAAGGCAATCACCTCTGAACATTCTGGGGCTTGGTGCCTCCTCTTTTGTCGAACGGGTTGAGCTTGAGGATTGACATTAAGGCGGTGGACAGCTATACTTGGGTCTATGTCGAGCATGTCTTCGTGAGACCATACAAAAATATCGCTGTACTCTCAGAGAAAACCAATCAACCTATCATTGATTGGTAGAGGAAGATTCTTACCCACCTTCACTGTCTTCTCTGAATTATTCAAACAAACAGGGACGTCATCCATCCCTTCTATTGGAGCTATAGCCTCTCCTTTTTCTTGGTCTCATGGATCCAAACTTTCCATCCCCTCGGAAGGTTCTCCACGAATCATCCATAGCTTATGTGCCTTCTCTTTGAAAGCCATGTTGTAGCATTCTCGAGAAGTTCGTTGTTCACCTCTAACTTCTCCTATCCGTGAGGGTGTTGGAAATTTCAGGACATGATGATAGACACCCATCACGGCCTTGAAGTTGTAAAGTGATGGCCGTCTAAGAATGGCGTTATAAACACCCGGGTGTCTACTACGAGAAAGTTCACCATCTTGGTTGTCTGTAGGGAACCTTCTCCGAAGGTCACTAGTAACGAAATTACTCCTTCGGGATAACTTTTCCTCCAGCGAGCCCTATCAAGGAAGTTTGGATGCCTCTCATATCTTTACGGTTAAGACCCAACCGATCAAATGCATCTAATGACATTATGTCAGCTGAGCTCCTGTTGTCAATCAATACTCTTCATAGCCTTTTATTGGCCACTATTACTGTGAGGACTAAGGCATCACAATGTGGATGATGAATACCCTGCGCATCTTGCGATGAAAAGGAGATAACATCACGATCCCCAATATTGGTGGAAGAGGCTGTCAAGTTGACTTCGTGGCGAGAGAGGTCATATCTTGCTTGCCTAGCTAGGTGCCTTCGGGCTTAGGAACTCGAACCAGCCACTACTCACCAAAAAATTGTGGCTACTTCTTCTAATGGTTCCTTCCCTTTGTCATCCTTGTTGGATGGTTCAGAGGGCCGATAAATGTATTCTTGTAGCTGGCCATCCTTGATAAGACCCTCGATTTGTCTCCTCAGTTCGAAGCAATCTGCAGTGTTATGACCATGAGCCTGGTGGAAATGACAAAACTTTCTCTTGTCTCTTGCTTTTGGATTCGACCGTAAGGGGGCAGGTTCTTTTAGTAGACCTTTATCTTTGATTTCCTTCAAGATATCCTGCTGTGGCATATTAAGTAACGTGAAAGTATGGTGTTCCTCTTGTGGTCGATCATGATGCTCTTGGCGGGGTTGGGAGGATGACCCTTGCAACAAGAAGCGATCATTTCTGAATGTATCTCGCACGGAGCGTCGATTCGGAATCGACCTCCGATTTCTATCATGAGGTTCTCTTCTATGATTATCATATGGTCGTCTACCTGCACGTGAGGAATTAGGTATCACCGGAATCTGTCCAGGGTAATTTGCTTGAAAAATTTCCTCTGCATCAGCATGGCTAGAGATCCTTGCTAATGCTTCTTGGTACGTGCGTGGGAGGTTAACAGAGAATTCCCATGCTAGAGGGAGCTCCCCTCTGATACCTTGCATAGCGTAACCATCATTAAATAGATCCACTCGGGCAAACTCCCGCTGATATCTATCTACAAACGCATGGAGGGATTCATTACGACCCTGCTTGATTGACAGAAGGCTCTGTGCTGGTCGACTTATTGTCTTCATATTGCCAAAGTGCGTGAGGAAACTACGTGCAAGCTCATCAAAGTTGGAGATGGATGCGGCTGGTAACCTTCTATACCATTGCTTAGCTGATCCTCCAAGGGTTAGAGAAAAAGTTCTACACATGATTCCCCTTGAGACCCCTTGTATCTCCATATGAGAAATAAAAGAGTCTAAATGCTCTCGGGGGTCCGTCGTCCCTTGGTAAAGCTCAAGTTGTGGCATCCGAAATTCGTACGGGTATCTTTCCCTAAGGATATCTTCAGCAAAGGGTGATTCCCATTGTGGATGAAACCATCCTCTTCTCCTTCTAAACGCTTGATCAACTTCTCCAGTTTATCGATTTTTTCATCCATTTCTCGCTTGAACTCCGCATAATGATTATCTGATGTTTCCTTCTTTGAGACATCCATTGGGACAAAATCTGGGCGATGATTCTTAACTCTAGGTGGTGAGCTGGGGCGATTTCTCTTTGACTGATAATTACCCTCTGGAGCGTAAGGACCATGATAAGAATAGGCTGGCTGATTAACATTACTTCCCCTTGGTCCCTGCTCAATGCTTGTATGGCACTTCTTGTTTAGAGAGTGTCGAAGGTCTACTGCTGCTAATTGTTGTTCAGATATGATGTGCGAGGGAAAGGGAATCTTTGGGCGACCATCCCCTCCTTGAACAATAGGATGAGGAAGGTTTGGTTGAACGACCTGATGGAGAGGTAATCTAGTAGTCTGGGCGACTAGCTCAGGATGCCCACGAACATCTGTCGGGACACTAGGTACTACCATAGCACTCCTTGGGTTATTTCCAGCAGTGTTTGCAGCCTGCTGAGTACTTTGTCGAAATGCTTGGTTGAACATAGTCACCATACGGTTTATTTGTTCACCGAAATTTCGCATGGTATGTTCCATGGTTGTCAATCGACTCGTCTTGCCTTTCCTCGGTCTTCTAAGTGGAAGTAGGGGTTGCTTGGGGTTAGGGACCACCCCAGAGGATATCACTAAAGCTCTCCCTATATCAACTACCCTTCGACGTCGGGGAGGTGCTTCTACCTCGATTTCTTCGTCAACCTCTAGGGAGGTTGAGTGTTGGGATTCGTGACTCATGATGTGTTTGAGTACGTTTGGATGGGAGCAACAACTAAAGAGGCTTAAATTGTCTTCCCCACAGACGGCGCCAACTGTTGATGCACGATTTTCAGACGGCAGGGAAGCGGGTCAGAGCTCGAGTTGTACGTCGAGTCCAATCCTGCGAGCAAAGAAAAATAGTCAGGGGTGCCGGCGGTGGTGCCAACGAAAACCCTCCGGCGCTCAAGTCAGTTTCCGGCACTCCAGAATTTTCTGGGAGAATTTCCTAGAGAGAGAAGCTCTCAAAAGCAGAGGAAATTTAGAGAGAGAATGAGTTCAGAAAAATGTGCATACCTTGAGTAATGATTCGGAGGGTTTATATAGGAGTCAGGATGAGTCATTATGGGACCCAGATAATTGGCCCAAATAATGGGCTTTAGTAACCCGTTTTCTCTCCATTCGGTGGGTGAATCGCAAAAATGTACTTAACATGGTTGGTGGTAGGATCACCAAGGCCTGCGCTCCTGAATAAACTTTGAAAAGCTATCAGAAGTCTCCCTCCATTGGCCAACAGTTGGGTAGGGGCAATGCCCATAGCATTGAGCATCCGACGAACATAATTATCAAAAGGCACCCCGAGACCAGCTCTCAATAACTCAAGGCTTAAACCGATGACACCTCGTGGTGGCCTACTCCACCGATCACCTTTCCTTGGAAGAAATAGGATGACTGAAGCCGGGATACGGAAATGGGTTCTATATATTTTTAATCGATCGCCCAGGAGTTGATTATCAATATGGTTGGTCTCCCACCACTTTTCAACCTCCGGTTCACTATCTGAGGTAGCAGAGGACGACCAGTCACTCTCCCCCTCAGTATCCACCACCTTGTGGTTAACAGAATTATGTCCTAGCTCACGATCCTGACCGAAGAAATTTTGGTAAAACTCATTAACTTTTTTATGGTTAGTCATAGGATCCTTATCCCTTGTAGACTGGGTTTGATGGCTCGATTCCCCCCGTAGCACTTTCACAGTAGTTTTAACTCTAGCCATCTGCACAGTCAAAGAGGGGTCGTTAGTCATCAAACCAAGTCTACTGAGGGAGGAAAGAGATGAAAGGAAAAAAAATGCTAGGGGACTGTATTGAAAGTTTTCCAAAATAGCTCTTGAAAAATACTTTAAAAATTCATGAAACACCCCTGTGAATAAAAATCAAAGTTTAAAAATTCGCGGAAACACCCCCGTAAATAAAAATCAAAGTTTGAAAATTCGCAGAAACAACCCCGCAAATAAAAATTAAAGTTTGAAAATTCACGAAAACACCCCGCGATAGAAAATTAAAGTTTGAAAATTCACGGAAACACCCCCACGAATAAAAATTCGAGTTTAAAAAATTCCCGAAAACACCCCCATGATTTAAAATTAAAGTTTAAAAATTCGCGGAAACACCCCCGCGATTTAAAATCAAAGTTTAAAAATTCGCGAAAACACCCCCGTGAATAAAAATTAAAGTTTAAAAATTCGCGGAAACACCTCCACGTTTTAAAAATGAAGTTCCAAAATTTTGCAGGAACACCCCCGCGATTTAAAAATGAAGTTCCAAGTTTTGCAGGAATACCCCCGCATTTAAAAACAAAAGTTTCAAAAAAATTGCTAAAACGCCCCCGCAATTACTTGAATTTCTCGGAGGAGTCCCTGAACGTTACGTGAACGCTACATGCCGCATGTAGCGCGCCCAACGCCCCGCGGGCTCGCCCCCCCGCGCGCCCACCGCCTCGCGGGCTCGCCCCCCGCGCACCTGGGGCCTCGTTAGCTCGCCCCGCGCGTCTAGGGCTTCGCGGGATGGCCCCCGTGCGCTAGGGGGCGAACTCGCGCTCGCCCAAGCACTCGCCCGCATGCCAGGGGCCTCGCAAAGTCAAGCTTGCACGCCCAAGGCCTCGCCTGCGTGCCCAGGGCCTCGCCTGCACGCCCAGGGCTTCGCCTGCACGCCCGGGACCTCGCGAGGTCAAGATCGCGTGCCCAAGGACTCGCCCGCATGCCCAGGGTCTCGCGAGGTCAGGCTCGCGCACCCAGGGCCTCGGCTGCACGCCCAGGGCTTCTCCCGCACGCCCGGGGCATCGCGAGATCATGCTTGCGCGCCCAAGGCCTCGCCAGCGTCCTTGCAACCTCGCAAAGATGCTGCTCGCCCCTAGCAGCTCGCCCTCGCGAGCTTGCTGTGCACGCCGCTCGCCCACATGAGCTTGCCCTCCCTCACACACTCTCGCTTTTCTTCTTTCACACCCGAACACGCCATAAAAAAAAAAAAAGAAAACACATGCAAACGTTTGCATGTTCTTGCACAATTACATGCACACGCATAGGGCATGACACGCATGGAATTTTTACATTGACATAAAAAAAAAAAAAGATAAGACAATAATAACCACAAAAATTAAACCTAATCCATGCATTCCGAAGTATACACAAGAAAGAAGGACTTACTTGTGGCGGCTGAAAAATTCTTGCTCGGATTGAAGGGTTCTATTTGCTGGGGTCGCCTACACTGTTTGCCTCCAAGGTACTCCCTCTTATTTTTGAGCAAACCCTACTCCCTAACACTGGTTATGTTATATAGGGCATCAATTTAGGGTTTAAGCTACACTAAGCATGCATGTGTAATAAATTACATCTTTGGGTCGGCCTCCTAATACATTTAATCTATAGCCCAGAATAGCTAAATAGTCCCTACGTCGACCCATTAGTCGACTTGGGCCTGGGGGGACTACTGTTATGACCATAATAAAATTGGGCCTCAATTATTTCTAATACAGTAAGCCCATTACTGAAGCCCATTATTTGGGCCTATTATCTGGGTCTCACAATGACCCATCCTGACTCCTATATAAACCCTCCGAATTATTACTCAAGGTATGCACACTTTTCTGAACTTATTCTCTTTTTAAATTTCCTTTGCTTTTGAGAGCTTCTCTCTCTAGGAAATTCTCTCAGAAAATTTCGGAGTGCCGGAAACTGACTTGAGCGTCGGAGGGTTTTCGCCGGCACCCCTGACTGTTTTTCTTTGCTCACAGGACTGGACCCGACGTATAATTCGAGCTCCGACCAGCTCCCCGGCCGTCCGGAAATCGTGCATCAACAGTTTGCAACATAGTATATTAAAACTGAGGAATTGGAATTGCTTGATCCGACAACTAATGTCAAGAAGACAAATAATCATATCTGACAATTGGCATATTATATCCAGGGAAGGCTTATCCTATAGCTCTGTCGCAACTAATAGGAAGCAGCCTGGCTCACACTACTTTGAAATATCAGAACCCACTAATACTTTATTAGAAGATATCAAGGGGCAGATGGTTAAGTATGATTGGATGAATGAATAAAAGGGCCAACTAGGGAAGGCCCAAAAGCAAGAATGCAAAGATAAATTTTAAATTGTTCTAAGTTCTAACAATCTAATCACCCAATTTGTACAAACCTAGTTGCAAAGCTCAATTATATTCAAATAAGATTACATCTTCTAAAGAATAAAATTAAACTATCGGCTTGATGAGTCAGACTATTACCCTTCCAA
This sequence comes from Boswellia sacra, assembly GCA_013180625.2. Lineage (NCBI taxonomy): Eukaryota > Viridiplantae > Streptophyta > Magnoliopsida > Sapindales > Burseraceae > Boswellia > Boswellia sacra. Next base: position 10,125 of record SNVD02009381.1, on the reverse strand, counting down.
TTGAAAAGGAATTAAAAGAGAAAAAAATTTCATCAGCAACACATGCATCCTATAAAGCTTATGTAGTAAATGTAAAAATTAAAAATTAAAAATTAAAAAAACAAATCTAGAACACATGCATTTGTAGGATAAAACAACTTAATATTATTAGGAGTACATTTGGATTGGATGTTGGACTCCAAATCTTTGATCTAGCCCAAAGTGATCGATGGAAAATTTGAGGCAAAATATTTGAAATGCAATGAAATGTAATTTTCCAGGTTCCCAAGTGATACCTGTACAGCTTTAGAAAACTTAGGAGAAAATTCCAATAACAACACTTTGAGCTCTATCTGTCCTTGTGATGACTTGCGCTCTGGAGAATCTATTCTTGTTGATTTTGGCACTGAAGTCCTTTTTAATCGCCAGTTTTCTTCTCGAATCCTATATGCATGTATCTATAATCAAATTATTCAAAAAAAAATTATAAAATTATATGACCTTATCCAAACCTCATAAACTATCCCTCCATATGGCAAAAATTTTAGGCACAATTTTCAATAGACTCACTACTGTAGATTCCAACATGTGAGTTAAAAGCCAAATAACTAGAAATCCTACCCTGCCAATGGTACAAGTACTTATAATTACAACAACACTAGTCATTTAAATAGAAAAATAAACAGATGTCGGTTGAATGCACCTAGTAGCAAAATTCTCAATGATTGGAACAACATAAAACTTTGAATATAAACATTAGAATAAAAAATATTTTTTATTTAACGATATAAAACTCATAAAACTGAAAACAAAGTCAACAATTTTTATTCAATTTATCAGTGATGAGTGAGCTATGCCAGCAATCACTCCTCACTGATTGATTTATGAATAATTCAACAATAACCACCAACTTTGGGAAAATGATTTATTGGACATACCCAGAGGACATGTTTGGCAGCCCACACTGTATTGTATAAAAACTTTACACTGTATTAATTTATACAATACTTATGTTTGGAACAAATTTTACATTGTATTAAATAATGCATTGCATAATTTAATGTAACATGTATTGCATTATCTCATGCAAAGAAAAACCACCGCATTACCTTACACTACATAAAATTAATACAGTTTTTTTAAATTTTTAAATCACATCCCGATCTCCTCTTGCGTTTCTCTCATCTCCACCAACAACTCTCTCTCGTCTCCACCTCCGATGCTCTCTCATCTCTGCCTCCACGACACTCTCTCATCTCTATCGCTGTCGTCATCTTCATCGCTCGTCTCTATCTTCAGGTACCTTCACCTCCCTCTCTCTGTAAATTTCTCAAATTATTATCTCTACACTCTTTGCTAATCCTCTCACACTCATCTCCTACTCTTGGATTTCGAATTTGATTATTTTCTAATCTAGGTATATGTTGATTATTTTGTCTCTGTAATCTTTGGTTCAATTTTATATGATTATGTTAATTTTTTGTTTCTGTTGATTTTTTATTTTTTGATTCTGTTAATTTAATTTATTTTGTGTGTATATATATGTTGATTCTTTCGTTTCTGATGTTGGTGTGGATTTGCTTTTGTGTCATCAAAATCCTTGAGCTCTTTAGCTCGATCATATTCATGATACACCCCCACACTCATTTTGGAATTTTGTCGAACATCTGGTATCAAAGGCCTTGAGTCAAAGGGACGATCAATGGGGCTTTGATTAGCTCCCATATCAGCACAATTTGGCCTGCAATTTCCTCTCTTGAGACCTGAAATGACTCTGGTATCAAATAAGTAGCCGCCTGCTAACTTGTTGTTATCTCCAAATTAGCTTCAGATGAATCTGTTGGAGCAAAAGAAAAGAAGCCATCATCAGAGCTTCAATTAGTTATATGACATTTAAAAAAATAAACAAATGAATACAAATTCATGATGGTTTGGTGTTTTGCTTTTATTGTATGTGATGATTTATGCCTTCTATATAAATTATACTCATTTATTTGTTCAACACATGGGTGATAATGGCAACTGATTTATGCCTTCTGATACCTAGGAAAACCATTCTTGTAAGCTGAAACCTGCGCTCATGGAACCTCATATCATTATAACTTGATCATTTGATTTCTTGTGTTAAACAGATTAATTATTAAAAATAAAAAGTATGATATTGAGTAAGATTTAGGAGAATAGGCAGCTGTGGCTGCGGATAAACTTGGTAACTCCATTACTTATGTGTTAAGAAACTAAATGTGAATGCTGCACGTGCCTGTCGGCCATGATTAGTGCCAGGATTCTAGAGGATTTGTATGTATGTTTGTATGAAAAGCACGGATTCACATGCAAAAAGGTCCCGTTGGCATAAACTAAGCCAACTTCTTAGTTTTAAATTTTGAGCGTGTTTCCATTAAGTGAAGTTGCTAATGTTCTCAAAGTAAAAGCCCCTCATTCGTGTCATAAATGTAAAACTGCTTTGACAATGCATTACAGAATGTAGCAGCTAAAAGTTCTTTTTAAGTTTTATTCTAGAACCATGACAAGAATAAAGGGTTGGTGTCAAAAGCTGGCACAATACCACCTAGCTCATGTTTGATGTGAAGGAATTATTTTTATTTGCAAAAACAGAACAAAATAGAGAGGAAAACAGGGGATGAGATTAGATTAGGCTAGTGTTGGTTTAAGAACAAATGAGAAGACAACAAAAAAATTGAAACTTTTTCAGTGATTTTTGCTTTGAATTGTTCACAATGTACTTGTTTTTGCATGATACTAATTCCAACTTCAACTTCAACCACTCAATTTGCTACCAGTCAAGACCTACATTTGGACCTTGATGACGTCTACCACGCCAGGCGTGCTTTCGTAGTTAAAGACTCATGAAATCATCGACCAATGCATACCCTTTTTTAAATTTGTACTCATAATACTTCTCTTTTGATCAGGTCAGTTGTATACTAATTATAGTTATTGCTTTTTGTATGCTTAAATAGGTGTTAATAATTCAACTAATTGCATTATGGGCCATCTCTATTTTCTGCCATTTCATCATTGTTAAACCATTACGTGGTGTCTGCTAATAAATTAGTAACATATGCTAGCATATTGTTACAGCCCGCCCAATTTGCTTGCTAGAATGGCCCAAAATGTGCACAAAGGCTTGGCCCGATTTCTAGAAGGCATACAAACCCAAGCCCATTTTCTAAAAACTCTAGCAAGTCAAATATGTACAACTAGCACATGTAAATATACATTGTCAAAGGTAGTTCACCTACCACACCTAATTTAGGTAGAACTCATTTGTGGCCATTGGATGTAATAAATCCTAGCCATTCATTTGGAAGGTGGATTAGTATAAATACCCCTCCATGGCTCATTTGTAAGGCACCAAGCAATACACAAATACAAAGCGTTGTAAGAGTTCTCTTGTGTAATACAAAGCTCTTTTGCACTTGCAACACTTGCCTCTAAGTTTCATCTCTTCTCTTCTAGCCTCTAAAGCTCTTTTGACTCAACGGTCCTAACTTCTCCTTGAGCGAGAAGCAAACTTCTAGGCTTACTTAGCAACTTTCGGGTTCAAGTTGCCTAAGTGCCGCACGAGCAGCTGCGCAAAACTCTAAGCTCGTGACAGTTGGTATCAGAGCACGGTTCGAGCACAAGAGCAAATGGCATCCGACATGGAGATGAACATCGAGGAGCAAGTCCGTGGATGTGAGGAACAACCTCAACCTCAACCACACCCACAAGGAAAACAAGGTAAGTCCAAAGCTCCCTCCTCGGAATCCTTAGAACCTCGTGTTGCAAGCATAGAGCAATCTCTTTCGAGTATGGACAATGCTATCAAGGGCCTCTCTGATCGTCTCGAAGGCCTAGAGATAGATTATGGAGAGATCACCCAAGCGACAAAGTCCACAATACTCGAATTTAGTGAGAACCTCACACGAGAGCTCGCTAGCTTACGAAGCTTTGTGGCTCGCTAGCTTACGAAGCTTTGTGGAGCGTGAGTTGCGGGCAATCCATGCGGAAGTGGAGGAATCTTGCACGGAATGGGAGAAGCACCGTTGCGAACGTGCTAGCCCCTCCTACTCAAGTCCTAGTGGGCTAAGCAACATGCAAGTGCCAACTCCTACCACATACCATGGCACTCGCAACGCCACGGAAGTAGAAAACTTCCTATTTGGCTTGGAGCAATATTTCGAGGCGAAAGATGTCTATGATGATGCTTCGAGAATAGGCATTGCACCTACTTTCCTTCGTGATGCAGCCCAATTGTGGTGGCGTCGTAAGCATGGCGACGCGGGCAAAGGCATTATCATCCTCTGCACATGGGAGGACTTCAAGAGAGAGCTACGGAAGCACTTCTCTCCAAGCAATGAGGAAAAGGAGGCAAGGGGTCACCTCCGCCGTTTGAAGCAAAGCGGCACCATTCGCAAATACATCAAAGACTTCACCACAATCATCCTCGAAATCAAAGGTATGTCTGAAAAAGACTCCTTCTTCTACTTCCTTGATGGCTTAAAAGATTGGGCAAGGGTTGAGCTTGAGAGGCGTGGCGTGCAAAACCTTGATGATGCCATAGCCATAGCCGAATCTCTCGTCGACTACACGTCCCAATCCAAAGAGAGGAAGACCAACCATGGCAACGGTGGGGGAGAACGAAACTCCAAGAAAGGACATGACCAAAGGGATGGTGGTGTGCGCAAGGCATTGAGAGGGGACAAACGAGACACACCTAACAAAGGTAAGTTCAAAGCCCTTAAACCTAAAAGTCCTTGCTTTATATTTGATGGTCCTCATTGGGTTCGGGATTGCCCAAAGAGGAAGACTCTTAACGCCCTTGCCGTTCAACATGAGGGCGTAAACAACGAAGAGCCACAAGCGGGGATGGGTTCTCTCCGCACCATTGGCGCACTAAAAAGGCCCACACCTATGCAAAAGCGTCTTATATACGTGAGCGCCACAATCAATGGCAAAGACGTATGTGCGATGCTTGACACGGGAGCCACACACAACTTCATTTCAGAAGACGAGGCCAAACGGCTAGGCCTCAAATACACCAACGGAGTGGCACCATCAAGGCGGTAAACTCACCCGCCAAGGCAATCTTGGGAGTGTCCAAGGCAACGACAGTACAACTTGGCACATGGAATGGTAAGCTTGATTTCTCCATTGTTCCCATGGATGATTTTCAAGTAGTGCTTGGCATGGAATTCTTCGACCAAGTCCATGTTTTCCCCATACCATCTTCAAACTCCCTCAACATACTCGATGGAAGCCATTCATGCATGGTGATGGCGGAGCGTGCAACGAAAGTTGAAGGCAAAATGCTCTCCGCGCTACAATTCAAACGGGGAATGAAGAAGGATCCAAGTTTCCTTGCCACCGTTCGAGAACTAAACGATGGAGAGGAAGTTGCCATTGCCAAGGACCTAATGCCAAGGCAAATCCAAGCCATCCTTGAGAAATACAAGGATGTCATACCCCAAGAACTTCCAAAGAAGTTGCCTCCACGACGGGAAGTGGATCATGAGATCGAGTTGGAGCCCGGTGCAAAACCTCCAGCCATGGCGCCTTACTGCATGGCGCCACCCGAACTTGTGGAGTTGAAGAAGTAACTCCAAGATTTACTTGATGCGGGTTACATCCAACCCTCCAAAGCTCCATACGGTGCACCCGTCCTCTTCTAAAAGAAGAAGGATGGATCTCTCTGCATGTGTTTCAACTATCGGACACTTAACAAGATCACCATCAAGAACAAGTACCCAATTCCACTCATTGCGGAGTTGTTCGATCAACTTGGGAAGGCTCGATACTTTATAAAGCTTGACTTGAGATCGAGGTACTACCAAGTGCGTATTGCCAAAGGCAACGAGCCAAAGACCGCATGTGTAACAAGGTACGGTGCTTATGAATTTCTAGTCATGCCATTCGGTCTCACTAATGCACCCTCCACATTTTGCACCCTCATGAACAAGTTATTCCATCCATATCTCGATCGGTTTGTGGTGGTATACTTGGATGATATTATGGTCTATAGCACTACTCTTGAAGAGTACGTGCAACACCTCCAACAAGTCTTTCAAGTGCTACGCGACAATGAACTCTATGTCAAGAAGGAGAAATGTTCATTTGCCCAACGAAAGGTAGAGTTCCTTAGCCATCGGATACGAGATGGAAAGCTCATGATGGACAAGGCAAAGGTGAAGGCCATACAAGAGTGGGAGCCTCCAACCAAGGTACCGAAACTTAGATCATTTCTTGGGTTGGTTAATTATTATCGGCAGTTTATCATGGGCTACTCAGCCAAGGCCGCCCCTCTCACGGATCTTCTCAAGAAGAACCGCTCATGGCACTGGTCTGAAAAGTGCCAACGTGCCTTTGAAGAACTAAAGAAGGCCATATGTGAGGAACCGGTGTTGGTGCTACTCGACCACACCAAACCATTTGAGTTACACACGGATGCATCCGACTTTGCCATAGGGGGAGTTCTAATGCAAGAAGGGCAACCCATTGCCTATGAAAGCCGAAAACTTAATGACATGGAACGGCGATACACGGTCCAAGAAAAAGAGATGACCGCCATCATCCATTACCTATGGGTTTGGCGACACTACTTGCTTGGTTTCCACTTTGTCATCAAAACCGACAACGTGGCAACAAGCTACTTCCAAACCCAAAAGAAGCTCAGCCCCAAGCAAGCAAGATGGCAAGATTTCTTGGCCGAGTTCGACTATAGGCTGAGTATAAAGCGGGCAAGGCGAACGTTGTGGTCGATGCCGTAAGTCGCAAGGCAGAACTTGCCACCCTAAGTGCAAGTCGTCCACAAAGTGTGCTCATTGACCGCATCAAACAAGGCCTAGAGTACGATTCCTTAGCCAAGAATCTCTTGAAGTTGGCAAGTAAGGGGAAGACACGACGCTTTTGGCTTGACGAAGGCCTACTCCTCACAATTAGGAACCGCTTATTCGTGCCTAGATATAGGAATCTGTGGAAGAAAATCATCAAGGAGTGCCACGATTCTAAGTGGGCTGGTCACCCAGGTATGGCACGAACCCTTGCACTCGTGTAAGATTCTTATTATTGGCCCCAAATGCGGGAAGATGTGGAAGGCTACGTGAGGACTTGTCTCCTGTGCCAACAAGACAAGGTTGACCACCAACGTCCAGCGGGTTTGCTAGAACCCCTACCAATTGCGAAAAGGCCATGGCAAAGCGTGTCGATGGACGTCATCGTGGCCTTACCAAAATCCAAAGGGTATGGAAGCATAATGGTGGTGGTTGATCGATTTAGCAAGTATGCCACATTCATACCCATCTCTACAGATTGCACTGTAGACGAAGCTGCTCGAACATTCCTCAAACACGTAGTGAAGCTTTGGGGAGTTCCATAAAACATTGTAAGTGATCGTGACCCTCGCTTCACCGGTCGATTTTGGGGAGAACTCTTCAAACTATTGGGGACAGATTTGAACTTCTCAACAAGTTTCCACCCCCAAACTGACGGACAAACCGAGCACATCAATGCCTTGCTTGAGTTGTACTTAAGGCATTATGTGAGCGCTCACCAACATGATTGGGCAATTTGGCGAGCACATCCAACGCTACAAGGACGAGAGTGCGCCGAGGACGTCGCGGAAATAACTGGGGGAGGATGTTATAGCCCGTCCAATTTGCTTGCTAGAATGGCCTAAAATGTGCACAAAGGCTTGGCCCGATTTCTAGAAGGCATGCAAACCCAAGCCCATTTTCTAGAAACTCTAGCGAGTCAAATATGTACAACTAGCACATGTAAATATACATTGTCAAAGGTAGTTCACCTACCACACCTAATTTAGGTAGGATTCATTTGTGGCCATTGGATGTAATAAATCCTAGCCATTCATTTGGGAGGTGGATTAGTATAAATACCCCTTCATGGCTCATTTGTAAGGCACCAAGCAATACACAAATACAAAGCGTTGTAAGAGTTCTCTTGTGCAATACAAAGCTCTTTGGCACTTGCAACACTTGCCTCTAAGTTTCATCTCTTCTGTTCTAGCCTCTAAAGCTCTTTTGACTCAACGGTCCTAACTTCTCCTTGAGCGAGAAGCAAACTTCTAGGCTTACTTAGCAACTTTCGGGTTCAAGTTGCCTAAGTGCCGCACGAGCAGCTGCACAAAACTCTAAGCTCGTGACAATATGCTTGACTTAACAAGGCTGCATTAATAATATATATCAATACAGGATTAATATTCCTTTATTTCATCTATTGACTTTTTCTCATTTTTTTATTTGGTTTGACTTTCCCGAGTATTAGAGCAAACTATGTGCACCCAAATAACAGTTATTGAACTCCATCAAATTTTCAAACAGTTTCCTTACAAAGACCAACTTCTTAACAATAGAAAATATGCAACTTTTGAGAATGAAAGGAGTGTGCTGGCCATGCCCCTTCATTAATGCAATTTGTCTTGTGTCATTTTTTCACGGTAGGGAGAGTTGAACAACTCCACATTCTCCTAATCCCTCAATTACACACTAAATAAAAAATAAGCTATATATCCTTTCCCAACCTTTTATCAATTAAAGCGTCTCCAAAATCATAACTATTTTTTTACTTTCCACATCCAAAACTTGGATAACTCATAAAGATTTCAGTTAGAGTTTTGAATTTTCAATTCATTTATTTTGATGAAGTTAATAGCTAGTGCAGACTTCATTTTAGAATTACAGCCGGCACATACAGGAATTGCCTCTTGATTCTACTCATATTTATGAAAATTTTCACTGTTTGATTATTAAAAGGAGAAAAGAAAAAACCCACCTGACTTGGAAGACTAGACTACATACACTAGCCCAGATTGACCCAACTAGGCAAGTTGAGTCTTGCCTTGTTTAGTTGATTATGTAATTTCCAGGGTAAGTTTAGTTTGCTCAGGATAGCATAGCAGTAAATTTCTTCACTAACCTTTTTGGTATAGACATTGCCGATTCTGTATTGGTATAGCATTATTCATGTTTAATTCTAAAAATTTAGATTATGTTGGTATACTAATACCAAACATTAGTAGTTATAAGTAGTATAATAAATTATTCTCTTTATTGATTTATCTAACCTAATCTACAAAATGTGCAATTTTTGTAGGAAGGCCTACGCAAAGCTTTGATTTTTGAATGTGGAGTATGTTGCAGCTTTGGACTATGAGATACTTCTCTTTGTAGTTGCTTGTTTTGTGGTGTAGACATGGAGGATTTTATTGGTTGTGCAAAAAGTTTAGTTATGTTTTGGACATGGGGGATTTTATTGGTTGTGGAAATAATTTAGTTATGTTTTGTTTTGTCATGGGGGATATTTTTGTTGCTTTACATGTGTAATGTTTTGTTTTTGTTGCTTGATATTGTTGTGATGCTAGTCAAAAGATTTTACTTTGTTGCTTGATATTGAATGGATTTCTTTTATTTATATTTTTGTTATGTAAAGTACATTATAAAAGTTTATACAACTTTAACTATAGCTATTTTTAAGGTTTTTTATATGATTTTTATTTTATTTTTGCGAAATTTATATAAATTTAATATAAGGAAGATTATATATTTTTATAATTATAGGTTATAGTTATTTTATTTAATATTTAATTTATTTAATAATATATTGTTAATTTTTGAAATGAAAAATAATATAATACAAGTTAAAAATACTCCAAACATAAATATAGTATAGTATAGTATAGTATAAAAAATAGTACAGTGTAATGTTTCACCAAACATCCACTATATTATGCATAACATTAATTAATACAATACAATACAATGTAATTATTAAAAATAATACTATATAATGTCGCACGCCAAACATGATCAAAATTCGTTAAATATAGTCCGACTCATAAGAAAACTTCACAAACATTAAAATATTAGAACGAGGAAATGAGCAGCAACTCTAGGAATCCCAAAAAATAATGCATAATAATTCATTTTCCCTTCCCCTAAACAACTTTACCCATATGTAATCCTATTAATCGTCTAAGAATTCAAGATATGTCTCACTCATTACATGTACGAAATCTATAAACTACTTTATAGACCTAGGCAGACTCACAAGCAAAAATTAGACAAAGAAACATTGAAACACACATTGGACGCACTTCTCGATTCACTCCCACACCAGAAACCGGGTAAA